>VZTL01032239.1:36467-63453 GCA_013400535.1 Scopus umbretta
GGTGGAGGGAGAGGAGGTTGGTAGGCAATGGCTCTGCCTTCCATCAGGCCGGACAGTGAAAGTGGATGGGGGAAAGGGAAGGGGGCCAGCTCGCCTCCCGAACGAGTCACCCAGGCCCACCGGCCCAGCGGTTAGGCTGCCCTCAGCGCAGGCCTGGCGCGGACCGTGTGCGTCGCTTGTGAGCACCCAGGGGGCTGGAAGAGGAGAGCTCCTCGCTGCCGAACGCTTACTCCTCGCCACTTCGATGGGAGCCAGTGCAAACTCAGGGCGCCCGCTGATGTGGCAGGGTTTGGCCCTGCTGATTGCAGGGCATTGGCAGCAAAAGTCTGGGAGAGAAACAGTAACGAACTGTGCAGCTTTCTTGCCCATTTATCAAGAGTTTGTCATTCTCTCCTCAAAGCGCACGACGTGATAGCCGAGGGTGAATGTTCAACATGAGAAGTGCTCGGGAGGCAGGGCTGCTGGGGCTTGTCCTGGCTCCGCAGGGACGCTGCTTTAATAGCTGCTTGTGGCCGAGGGGTTCGCTCTCATTCCTCTGATCTCGCGCTCCTTTCAGACAAGCAGCAGAGCCTTTGGAGGGGTCATTTCCAAAAATGAGTGCTCGTTAGTGGCAGTTAGTAAGTAATGAACCTGAGCCCTCTGTAAAGATTAAAAAAAAATGGAACCGGATCTATAAAGTGTTTGAGTGGAGCAGAGAAGTGCCTCAACACTTACAGCAGCACCCAACAGACCCTCATTTTCAGGAAAAATAGGTTTCTGAATGCTTTTGAAAGTGAATGCCTGTAAGCATCTTGGAGAATTTGAATGCTCTTACAAAACTAACCTGCAACTTTCACTCCCACGCCGCAGTTTCATGTCACGTCCACTTCCCTGTCACGACTTAGGCATGCAAGTAGAAGCTAACTAGTCAGAGTGAGGCAGGACGCTGCTCCGGCGACAGCAAAAGCATTGGGGGTCACTGGCAGGTATTCGCCAGCCAGACAGGGCTGTTATGCTCATCAAAGCTGACTCCAGCACAATGGAAGGCATGGAATTTTGGCCAGGGATCCCTGCCATCCCAGAGACCTGTCAAGTCTCTCTGACCAGTCATGGGATTTGCCTTGCAGCCGGCACACCCCGTGATCTCCTGATCTGGGATCTGTCTGTCAGCTGTAACCTGGTGGAGGAGGGTGGCTGCGGTGCTGCCCTGAGGCTGGGGGAGCGAGTACCACCGCTGAGGGCTCCGCGGTCGCGGGAGCACCGGGAAAGCAGGGCTCTAGCTGCTGACCTGCATCGGAGGTCCGACTGCGAGTGAGCCAGGGCGCGGGACGCTTCCCACACACAGCACACGACCCAGAGCGTGGGCATCCCCACGCGGGAAGAGGAGAACCTGCAGAGGCTTGTCACAATGTAGTAGCTGATCTGGGCATCGTTCTTTACCTATGCAGAGCCTTTTCCTGGGAAGCGAGGGGCAGCCTGGCCTTCCAGAGGGCTTAATCCCACTGCTCTGCCCTGGAGAGGGCTTTCAGCATCAGGCTGGCAGAGCTGATCTCTAGCCTGGGCCTTCATAAACCAAGCCCAATTATTCTGAGGCAGAAAAAGTGAGCCTGTGCTCTAATGACAGCATGAAATGTCCTCAGGAGTTTGCATGTAGCCTTGAGTTACCTTTTATAAATAGGTTAACAGCTGGCGGGCCCATGTTTGTTTAAAGGGAAAAGACATACAGTACATGCCCTATATGATATGCTCTGTCCTAAGCAATTCTGCCATTCTGCCGATTTATATCTGGAGATTAAAGGATTTGCCTTTCAATCAAATTATTCTCCTCAAACTACCAGTGGGGGAGAGAGGGGATTTTGATCACGTTCTCCACTCCGTGTGGCTATCCCTGAACCACGACACTGGTGAAGCCCCAGAGGTTTTCTCCCTTGCCGTGCCAAACATGCAGCTCACAAATTACTCCCGATCACTTTGATGGTGATTTGCTATTTCCGTCCTGCTTCTGGTGCACGGGACACTCGGGGGACAAGAGAGGGTGAGAGGTCTTTGGGCCCCAAGGAGCTTCCAGCCTGAACTAGACGGAGCATGTAACCAGGACTGACAAAAGCTGTGTGATGAGACAGAAGACAACTGTCCTGGGGAAAAGCAATCTGGAAAGAGCCCGGCTCCATTAGGCCCTGCAGGTCTGCAAGAAGTTTCGTGCAAGTCGGATCCCTCACCAACAAGGAGAGTGTCTCAGGGGTCAGGGCCTAGTTTGTTTTCATTTTACCATTCTCTTCCTTCCTCAGATGATCAGGTACAAGATACGGCGCAGAGAGCAGCAGAGGGGAAAGTTTGTATTGCTCATCTAGAGGCTGGAAGGAGCAGATCGGAGGGTGGTGAGATGAAGGACACGGGTATCTGGAGGATTGCCATGCCTCTCTTTTGAGAAACGTGCTGTCATTGCTCGGACAAAATGAGGGGACTGTGAAAGGCAACCAAGCCTCACGTCTTTTCAGTGTAGTACCTTGTCTCTGATGGTAGCTGGTGTCAGGCGCGCTGTAACGGGCGCAGTCAATTTGCCAGGCCAAAACGGGGGTGATCTCCTCACGTCGGATCTCATCCAGCGCTCTGATTGCTGGACGGGTTGAAGCTCTGGGACAGGAGGTTCAACACACTTTCCATACTGCTTATTATGGCTGTTGTAGGCATTCTGGGGACCCAACGGTCCACTCCCTTTCTGAGTCCTAATAAGCCAGCGGCAACACTTTCTTGTGGCAGCAAGTTACACAGTGTGATGATACATGTGCAAATTAATGGTTTGGAACGTGCTGCTTTCCAGTTCCTTTGTTTTTGTGTTACATCAAAAAAGAAATGGAAGGTTCCTGCTGTACTTTCTCATGGCCATTCAGTATTTTCTCTGGTTCCATCACATAATTTCTGACTTTCCTTTTTTTCTGAGGTCTGAGGTGGCCGATCTCCCTGTGTCTCATCATGTGCTCTTCTCTCTTCCATGGCTGCCCTCCCTCCTTTTGGTGAACTCTTGAGTTCTCCAACTTCCTTGCTGTGGTGGGATGAGACAGTACTATGGGTATTGTCTTTGGAAAGAGTGTACTGTTTACATACATTTCCTACATCACTCCTCTGAGTTCCAATACTTTAGTTATACTTCATCTTTTAAATCTCTAACATCTTGTTCTTCCTTTTGCTCATAGGCTAGGCAGAAGTCAGAACAGTGCTATGAACAGTAGTGTCCGAGTTCCCTTTCTGAAATGACACAGTCACTTCAGAAACCTGACTCCCATGAAATTCCCCTTAGTTCATCAAAATGGCTGAGAGCACTTTGGCTGTCTGAAGAATTCCCAGGGCATTTTCTGTTGTTTATTTTCAGTTTGGGCAGCTAGCCCGTTTGCATGGACCCTGTGAAGGACATGTGGGATGGAAAGACCGTGTGCGTGGTGCTCATCCACAGCTGTGCAGCCACTGCTGGTCCCATTTTGCACACTCGTCAGTTCAGACATGCAAATAAAGGGTGTGTAACTTTCATTTATATGCTTTAGCTTTAAATATGAGCCGCACATGAAAATTGCATGAAAAACATCTTTTTAGGCTAGAAGCAAGCCCTCTGTGTGGATTCAAGCCCTCTGTGTGGATGAAAGGCAGTGCCACATTAGCCGCAAGGACAGAGCTCAGCCCTGCTTGATGAAAAGCTTCTCTCCCCTGCAGCTTGAGCCGATGGAGGCAGCAGCATAGACCCTAGGCCAAACACAAATTTTTCAGATACAGTACAGCAGAAGGCAGAGATCTTCATATGCGTAACGCCCAGCTCACCGCAGCGTCCTGTGGGAGCCTCATGAGAAGTCCTTTGACCACCCAGCGATGGTCCACCGTCCCTGCAAGCCCCTCCGCGTCGGCCGGTCGCGCTGGACTGAACTGGCTGCCCAGCACCTGAGCGGCCAGCACGGTCATTTGCCTTTACCAGCTCACGAAGCCCACCCAGCTTAGCAGACGTGGAGCACTGGGCTGCGGAAGATGGACCTTCCAGAACATTCAAATGTGTTACCTCACTGAGATGAGTTTTTCAGGCTTGCAATTGGAGAGGTTTTCTGAATCTGCTCCCAAACCCTGGCTGCCAAAACAGAGTGGAATATACGAACCCGAGAGAATCAGGCCGTGGTTAGAGGGGTGATCTCCGAGGAATTATCTCACATCCAGAATTGTAGTAGGAAAAAAAGGAAGGTACTGGCTGGGGTGAGGGCGTAACTGCTAGAAACTGGCCCAAAGGAGAAAAGTGAAAGTGCATCACTGCGCTGCATGACATGGCTGTAGCAGGGCGCTACTTGAATTGTATATAAAACAGAGGGTGGATGACATTCGAATTAAAAGTTGCCTGAAAATGCTGAAGGATGAGACTCAATCTGTTGTATAAAAATTTAATTACAGTGTTGTTAACCCAAGCTTTCTGGAAGAGACAAAGTAAACACAGTTTCTAGAAGACTATTTCTTCCCTTGGGGCTCCATAACAGACCTGGAGACCTGATTGCAAAACTTCATCATTGCCAGTAGAAGAAAAAAAAAAAACAAAAAACAAATCCAGACAATATCCAAAGCTTATGCTCAAAGGCCACAAACTGCAATATTTTTTCTACATGTGTTTCTGCTCTTGCTTTAAAAAGAAATGAGAGCTGGGGAAAATGACAGCAGCTCTCATTATTATGGGTGAGAATTCCCATTTAAATTCTTATTCATCTTCCAAAAATGAGAGACTTTAAGGGGGGAGGGGGGGGGGGAATGCACTCCAGTTGCTTGGAATAGAAATACAGCTTGTTCATACAAAGCATGGAAAATAATGATAATCCGATGAAAAAAATCTTGGCAGACAGTGACATTCAGAGAAGGAAGGAGGGGAGGGAAAAGGCAGAAGACTGTAGAAAGTCTGAACAATTGCAGAAGTTAAACTCAGCAAGAAGGCCCAGAGACAGCCCCCCAACAGCAATTCACGAGTCACTGGGTAAAACACGCTTTGTGGGGAGCAGGCGGGTGTTTAGGGCCCAGCAAAGGAGGGCTGCTGAAGACTGATTTTAAGTATTATTTTGGCATTTCATTTTTGCAGTCAAAAGGAATTATCATGAAAACGGCATGACAGCAGACAGGCAGAAATTAAGAGAAATGTAGGCGTACCTCTGTGAATCGAACGTAATTGGAAATGCAGGAAGCATTCACCAGGCAAGGATCCCCAAATAGCAACCAAATAGCCCAACTCGACTGTTTTCAAGTTTTTGATAAGCTGAATGAATCCCTATTCACAGCACTTAACTGTGAAGCGATATCTGTATTGACGACTGCCTTTTCAGGGGAAGAAAACAAACTCCAAAGGGATCGAGGCCCCCCTCATCTAACTACTCCCAAATTATTTGATTTGAAGAAGGTTTGCGGCAGCTGGGAAAATTATGGGCATGAAATGCCACAAAATAAGTGATAAAGAATAAGTGATAAAGACTTCTATAAATAGAAGTCTTCAGTGCCAGCATCAGGCAATAAACAGAGAATCTTACAGACAGAGCGAGCCTGGGAAAAATGAATCCTGGAGAAGGAGCAAAAAAGATTACAAGAGAGTCGGGAAGACAGGAGATCAGTCTGTCGCAGTTAACTTATTTAAGAGTATAGCTGAATATATTGGCGACAGACGCCGGCAAGCAAACCTTTAGGAACATAAAGATGCCATATGAAAGTGAAGAAGATACTGGCTTGAAAGCCTGAAATGACTCGAGAATTCTTTCCTAAATTAAAAACAATCCCCAAAGGTCATTACACATCATAATGAAATACGTGCTACTGTTGCCACTTAATATAAAATCCTCTAGTCCTCAAATAGCCCAAGTTCTGGAGTTACTCAAGTAGATCTGCGAGCAGCAGACTAGCTGAAGATACGTGGGGTTGATTAAACCTGAAATTTTTGGAAGTAACAGGAGAAACTGTAGAGGTGACAGGGAGTCTGAGAAGCCCTGAGGTCAGATGATGTCCAGACGGATGTCACAAGGTGTTTGAGGTGGTGGTAGCACGCCTCTGAGGGGTGACCTTCAGGCCGTTCCTTCCAAGGGGAACCTCCGCAGTCCAGGAAAGAAACTACTGTAGTTGTTCTCCTGGAGAGAGGAGCCTCTGCTGTGTGCAGTTCTTAGAGGCCCGTATCATTACTAAATTGCTGTTTAAAGATTTTTAGCAAAAATACTAGCTAGTGAACTGCAGACCGTGCTTGTGGTTTATATAAACCCCAGAGGAAAGTGGATGGAGCAAAGACAATGTTCAGATCCTGCTAACAGAGCACTTGGAAACCTTCATAGTGCTTGTTTGTAGCCAGCAGAGAACTTTTTAATTCTAGCTGTATGAATTTTAGCTGTACGTAGAGAGAGTTTTGGAAAGGGACCTCTCCGTTTGAAGTTGTGTCCCATGTGGACATCCCTCCCATATTTTGTTAATGGACAACTTCTGTCGGTGTCAGCCCCAAAGCAGTTTTATAAGTCAGTGGATTAATTGTCCTCTGTCTGAGAACAGGCTCCGATGCCTATTGTCTCCTGTACTTAGCCATGGAGTCTTTGGAAGAGAGAATAAGGGATAATCAGTTTGTCACAACTGCCAGGCATGCACGGCACAGAGCTTTACATGCCGACGGAGTAGTGCTGGTTGTAACCAGCCCAAGCATTTCCCTAAAATTAGTATCTAAATAAACCCATTGCTTTGGGAAAGCATCTGCTTCTGAATTCAATTATTCCAGATCTGAATATTAGCAATATTTTTGCTAAACTTGAGCTGTCACCCTACCAGAGCATGACTAAATACTAGTCTGCAACAAATTTGTCAGGAAACCTGAGAAGTAAAATGTGAAACTACTGAGAAGAGCCAAATGACTTAAATGTCAAATTGCTGCTTCAGCAAATGGAAGCAGATTTGGAGCACTGGGGGAATATGCAATTTCTTGGTTGAGAAGATGAGCCACAGCCTTAATGAATGTTTTGCCAAGCCTGTATCTGGTTTCAAAATCTTCCCACAGTCATCCCAAATAAGCATTGGTGAGAAAGCGATGTTATTAGAAAGGGGACAGAATAAGAACAGCCTGAGCATTAATGAAGGAAAGTAGGTTTGTGACAGAGGCTTGCTAAACTGGGGGGAACTAAAATGGGGTCACGTCTCCTGCAAAAGCGGGAAGGGGGAAAGCAGACTGTATGCTGAGCCTGCGCTCAGTGGGTCCCCACCAGAGCCCGGGCCGCCCTCGCCCTCCCTCCTCCTCCTCCTGCACCCACCGAGCACACGGCGGCACCGGGATGCAGCTCCGTGCTGCTCCGTGCCCCGCAGCCCTCGGAGGAGAGCTGCGTGCGTTTCCACGAGTGTGAGGTCTGCTCCGCCTGGCACACGTCCGTGCGTCCCTGTCTGCGTGTGGGGATCTCCGGGGCTCCCACCCAGCGGGCTGATCCCTGCGGTGATACTGGACCCCTGCCACTGCCTCCAGCAGCGTCACGAGCCACAGCAGCCGCAGTGGAGGGGAAACCCTTAGGGACAGCTCTGACTCCTCCAGACCGGAGAGCACAGAAACAGGAGAGGAAACGACAAACGCGTGCGTGGTAGTGAGGTGGGGTGGGGTACAGCGCGGCCCAAAAGGGCCCGTCCGGCAAGCTGCTGGGCCGGCTCTTCCAGGTGCTGTGTGATGGGACCAAGGCCGTAGGCTCAGAGGGAAGGGGGACAGAAGGGCTGTGGTGCACCCCAGTTCCCTCCTTTACTGGGCAAAAAGACGTGAGTGTAATTACTGCCCTGTGTTAATTAAAGAAAAGAATCACTGCCTCCAAAACGCATTCATGTATTTTAGCAGAGGTCACTTTTTTGTTTTGTTTTGTTTTTGTCTGGGACAGAAGCAGATAGGCATTGCTCTTTCTCACCAGTTTTAAACCTTAATTATGAAATAGGAGATTTAGGCACTGGGAAAGCAAAGGAATACTTAAAATTGGCCAGCTGGTCGCTGAAGAAGCTTCCTTGACTTACTTAGAAACTGAAACAAACTCTGCTAGTCTTCTGGTTAAGCCTGTAGGGCTTCAGGCAGCAAACACCGTGCTGTGTGTTGCTGGTTGGCTGTGGGCCACCAGCGCCAAGAGGAAGGGCCGGAGCCGGGGAGATCAGAGGAATTGGGACCACCCGAGTCCCCGCAGCTTCGGAATCCTGTCGTTTCATTGCAGTGACGGTGCCTGCCCAGTGAGGAAAGTTGCAAGCAAAGTACATCATTTTTTTCTTCTGCTGATGGCTTTGCTGACTAGGATGCGTACCAAACTCCCCGTGCGCTGCCGCAGAGTCAGGCTTTAGTCTGGGAGAAGAGAACCGACAGCTTCATTTGGCAGCATGATGAAAGAACGTTGATGTAAGTATTGTTTCTAAGGTTCCTCATAGGGTTAGATTAAAAGATAGGTCAGAAGAAATCTTGGAGGGATTGTGATGAAAGAGAAATTTTGTGTTTGTATAGTAAACATGCCCAGTTATTAAAGAGTATTAGGATGCGATTTGTAACCAAATATTACAAATATGGCTATTTATTACCAAATGATCCTGTGGTAATCCCTTGGGGCTTCCCAGCCAGAATGCTCAGGCATGAAGAATGGAGAGATAATCTCTCTCCTAGCAGTTGGCGACAGACAGCCTCTTGTTCAGAGAGGAAAATCAGGCCAAAACTGAAAGAACAGTTCAAAAAAAGGAAGTCTATTGTTAAGGGAAGGCTGGGGTATCAGCGACCTACTGCACAAAACCAAAAAGTGCACGAATGGGGTGCTTAGCTGTTCTGTTGCCATTTATTTATTACTGAAAATACACTTAGCTGAAAACAATCAGTATATTTTTAAACACTAATGTTTGTTAAGAAACATCTTCTTTCCTGCCAGGACAGCTGAGGGGAGCCTAATAAAATAGCAGAAATGACACCCTGATGTTGTGCAGAGGCTAACTCCGCAGCCTCCAGAATAGAGCTCTTTCAGTTGAGTCTTGCAGTGGTTATGTCTGCTTCTAATATTTACAGGCCATTCATTTTAAAGCATTTAAAGTTGCTAAACAAAAAGACAGCAGAAAATTGCTGGTTTGTGTATATGCATATGTATAATGATGTGCAGGATAGGATCGCTACTACTGTTTCCTCATAAGGCGTTCTTGAAAATGAGTAGATGACGTTGCTCTTTGTCATCAACAAAGACCTGCGGGTGCCTGCAGCAGGTCGCTGCTCGCCGCCGGCACGGCTCTGAGTGCGATGGGGAGGCAGGTAGCTAAAGGAACAGCAAGGGGGGCGGGAAGGGGTTCAGGATGCTGCCAAAGCCCACGTTTCTAAAAAGGCCAGGGCTTTCGTGCCTGCATCTCTTGTCCCCACCTTGAACATCCCACATCTGCGGAAAGCAAGGCTCAGGGTTTTCCTGAAAATTAACTTTTGCATGGTTTGTCCAGCCAGGCATATAAAAAACCCATTAAAGATCATGAGTATTGCCGTTTGTACAAACGCTGTAGTAGTCCCATTTGTACAAATCTTGGCTGCTGTTATTTGAATATTGAAATTCTGCTGAGTGGAAGTTTGGTGAAACAGGAAAGTGTCCCAGGGCATCAGTTACGGTGGGTGAGAGAATACGGTAAATCTCCTTGTCTCCTGGACTCCTGCAAGTGCTGTGTACTGAAAGTCCCTATGTACGCAGCTGAGCCGTGAAGAGATGAAGTATTTTATTCTCTTCAACTGGAACAGCTTCTCCTCCTAGGCTGATTAAAATGTCTTGTAATGGATGCTTTGAGCAACCTGATACCGTGACTCGACTGAAATCCAGCCCTGGATGAGCTGGCTGCCCGATCTGCGGCAGAGGCAGCTCTTGCTAGGCCTGGTCTGCGGGAGAGCGGAGCAACGCTCACCGCAGCACAGAGGCAGCCTGGTTGCACGGGGGACTGCAGGAAATTATGGCAAAGACCAGCTCTGTTTGGAAATAACTGAGTTATTTATGAGTGGGTGGGTGTCTGCATACTTTTGTCAATAGCAACATCATTCTAGAGAAAGAAAAGTCTATTCTGGCTGTCCCGTGGCGAGGAAGGAGAGAGAGCCTAGCTCACTGTGCAGGCGTCTCCTCATCACTTCCAGGAGGAAGAAAAAACATCTGAACCCCAATTTTGCCACCAAAGTATTCAGCAAGGCACAGAAGCTCCTACTCGGTTTTAGCCAAAAGCAGAGTGTGAATGCTCAGCTGCAGAAATGGGAGCGGAAGCTACTTTAAGGCCTGTTAACCTAACGCTTTTTTGTTTTTCTCAGGCTTTCTGATTGCATCCCCACTAACGTGCAGGAGGGTGTGAATGCGTGTAGCAGCCAGCGTTTCCTGCCACCCGCCAGCTGCCTGTGTCTGTGAATGTTCCCTCCGCGGCCGAGCAGCCCTGGGTCAGAGCCCGGGCTCAAATCCAGACTCGCTGCTCTTGACTCTGCACAAACATGCTTCTGACAAAAAGGACTCGTGCATCCATCTGGGGAAGAAAAGAGGCAGCAGAAGAGTGTCTGGCTCTAAGTCCAGCGCCTGCTTCATGGACGCGAAATGTCCAGGTTGCTGCAAATTCCCTGCTGTATTCAGCTATGCTCAGCGTAGCTCCGGGTCCGTGCTGCTCCGCTCGGCTCTGCTGCACCAGCCTGCTGGAGCAGAGGCAGGGCTCACAGAAAGATGCTCCGTCAGGCAGGAGCAACACTACCTCCACAAAGTGGTGTGTGTGTGAGACGGTGAAGGAAACACAGATGAGAAGGTGACTAAGACCCTGAGGCCCGATGACTCACCAAAGCACCGCGGTGCATCCAGACTGCTGCACAGCGATTCCCGGGGCGCGTGGTGCCAGAGCTGCTCAGGAGCCGGTGCGTGGCCTCAGCCCGTCTCAGCCTGAGCGCTGGAGCACTCTGCAGGGCGAGGGTCTGCGCCCCGGGGGCTCCGTGCAGCCCACCCTCTCCCTCTTTGATAGATCAAAGGGCAGACCCGAGCATCCCGCGCTCCCCAGCCAGGAGGCTTTCAGCCTGCACGGCAGTTCGGCAGACAGCCAGCGATGCAGACGGGGAGCGTGGCAGATACGGCCTTCGGCTTACGTAGGGCTGCTCCGCATCTCGCAGGGCCTGACCATCGGCACAGCCCAGCGTCAGCAGGTCTGCCGGCATCCAGCAAAGCCCACGCAGAAATTCCCGGAGCGTTGTTCTATGAGGCTCTGCTGGTTATTTCTCTTCCGATCCCAGCACCCATGAGCCAAACCCTGCACTTCTCCCTCGGCCAGAATCCCTCTGAAACCTGCCTCTCCCAGCAGCTGCAGGTTTGCTTTCCCCCTTCCCCGTCCTCTCTGCCGGCACAGGCGCTGCCAGCCAGCCGGCCTCCACGCTCAGGATCAGGTCCCAGCTGCCAGGAGTTTCCCGGTGTTGAGAGGGGCATTGGGGAATTGTTTTCCACGAGCTCCAGCTGCTGTTTAGCGGCGTGCAACAACAGCGCGCGGGCCCTCCAGGACTCGGCGGCTCCACCGCAGCCTCCGTGCGCGACAGCCACTTGCCTCTCTGAACGCCGTCCGTGCTGTGGCAATAACAATCGTGCCTTTGTCTCCTCGGCCTGAATGTCTTTATTTCAACTGTCAGCTATCCAGGCAAGAGACCGTCTCCTAGGCCACGGACACACGTTCGTTTTGCAAACAGCTGCCGCAGTTTAAGATAATACCCGGCTCCCGCTGTCCCTTTTCCGAGCTGTTGTTGCAGCTTCTGCTGCCCTGCGGAGCTGGTGGACCTGGACCTGAGAGCATTGCCTTCTCTGCTTCGAACCCCACAGCAGGGCTCGTTGACACAGCACAAAAGGTGGGTTGAAATGGCAGATCGGATCTTGCCCGATGTGAGTGTGGGGTGAAATCCCCTAGGAACAGGCCCTGGCCGCAGAGTGAGGTCAGACCAGGCGAGGAGCAGGGTGCTGGTGAGTGGAGAGCGCCCCAGTCCGCTGCTCACTGCCCCCCGAACCCCGTCGCCCCACGGCCTCTGGGTGCAGAGGTTTGCTGCTATCACGGCTCTGTGACAAAAACCAGATCGTGAATGACTCCGATGGTCCCGCCAGCGCAGCAGCCAGCTAAAGGGCCAGCTGTGAGCAGCTGGGAACAGTGATACATTAAACAGCCTCGGTGGGATCCAAAAGACATCTGTGCACAGCCGTAGCGCGTGTGCACGTGCGTGTGCGCGTGCACGTAGAGCCCGTGGCACAACGAAGCTGTGGTCTCAAGCAATACTTCTGCTGCTAAGCAGAGAGCGACTTCGGCGATCATTTAAGCAGGTGGTGCTGTAAATGATGGCTCTGCCCCGGTAATCGCTCCTTCCCGAGCCGAGGGAGGAGCGGGTCCTGCTGGTTTCTGACAGGAGAAGATGGAGGTGAGGAGAGAGCCTCCGAGGGCGGGAGGTGAAGCTGGAGAAGAGCTCCCCGCACTCGACCTCTACAGCATACCCCAGTCGGCTCGAGCCGAGCCTGGTGAGACCCAAGGAAGGAGATGCTGGCCGTGCCCTTGGCATTTCACCAAACGCCTCTCCAGCCCCTGCGTGAGGCCATCGTGGCGTGCTCTTGCTCTCACCCCCGGAGCAGTGCAGCCAGGGGAGGGCAAGGGGAGACGCCAGCTAGATGCGAGCTCCCTGCTGTCGCCAAGTTTCCTAAAATAATCCTGCAGCACCGGGTAAGTCACCATGGGCCACTCCCCCTCCACTGGCTGTGGATGTTTGTGTAACTGGAGACACGGGGACGGCACAGCCAGCGTCCTCCTTCGGAAAGGATGGGCAGCTTGTCATCAAGAATATCTTGGTCTGACCACAGTGGTCTTTGGAGACCGTCTGAAAGCTAACCAGAAAGCCGAGGGGGTCTGCAGCAGGCCTGGGAATGAGCTTGGCGTTGCGAAACGGGGATTTCTGAACGTGCTAAAGCCGGCAAGGGCGGGGAGGAGGGGAGATCCTCCACCCATCCGTGCCGTGGAGAGCACAGGCAGCTCTGGTCTCCCAGCCCTGCGCGGTCGTAGTGCCAGATGTACCGAGACTCGGCACAGGGCCTCGGTCTCTCATCCCTTCTGAGCGTTTCTGGGATTTAACCGATGCAGTGCAGTGCTTTAGGGATGGGTTTCACCCCGGGGGAGAAAGGGACAGGGAGCGCTAATGTGCCCCTTCCTCCAGCTAGCCAGGCTTGCTTGCACAAGCTGAAGAGGCTGCACTGCTTCCCATTAAAAGATCATTATCTTCCTCAGCAATTGTTTGAGAGCTCAGGGGATCCTCCAGGCTGCAGGAGAGGGTGGATTTCAAGGCACAGGCCCATTTCAGCACAGCCGTTTCCAGCTCAGCCACGACGACGGACGGAGCCAGGACCACCTTTTGGAGGAAGAGCAGCTCCGTAGCATGACGTCTCCACGCTGCCGCCGAGCCCTCCGCTCGGGTTTTTGCAGGGCACGCCCTGCCCAAGGGCAGCATCTTCAGGTTGGTGCAGAAGCTCACCAGCCCACACCACGGTGGGCGATGGGCGGTGGCGCATGCGCTGCCGAAGGGCTCCCTGCGTTGCAGCTCCGTTTGAATCGAGGCGGTACGTGGGGCTTCCTTCCGAGTCCTGCTTTGATTTTGGCCAGGTTTCCCAGGGAAAGGAGGCTGAGCAGTGGCTATGCACGTGGATCTGCCTTGCACAACAACGCTCAAACTTCTTACACAATTCCAACCAGATTTGGTGGAGGGGAGAGGAGCAGCCGAGGGGGATGCAGATCTGTGGGACTGGTGGGGATGTGACCAGTTGTTCCCAGTGTGGCGGTTGGGGGACTGCTCCTCCTGCAGCAACAGGCTAACAGCCGGGACCAAAATCAGCCCTCTGCACCCAAAGCACCGACTCTGCACCCAGGAAAGCCCCAAACGCAGCCCCAAATGCACCTGTGGGTGTTCTGCATGGGCAGACCCCACATCTCCTGGGACTGCGGTGATGCCTGGAGAATTCCCGTGAGCACAGAGCTCCCCCACAGAGCTCGCAGCACGCTGACCTGGTTAACTCGGTGATGGGAGTTAGGTTTGAATCCTTCGTCCTACTGCTGCCTCCCAGAGCATGGCTCTGCTCTTCCACCTGCGTGAGAAGGGCTGCAGCGGGTGGTGGCTGGAGTCGGAGCCCTGCGTGGGCCCAGCTCCGGTCCCTGCAGCGTGCCAGCAGGGCTGCCCTGCCCCGGGGAGGAGGAAGCGGAGGCGAAGCAGGGCTGAACCAGGGACGAACCGCAGCAGCGCTGGCACCTTCTAATTACGGCGTTGCTCAGTGCCGGGCACGGCCAGGATTGCAGCCCTGCCGCAGTGCTGCTGGATCATCCCCCATTAGGGCGCAGCCCCGGGGCTGTTCCCAGGGCACACCTGCAAACCCCGCGCTCCCACCGCGCCGCTGCCCTCTCCCAGCGCGCAAGACCCTCGAGCCCGCTGCGGGCTGGCTGTCTCCCGGCACGTGGAGCCGGTGCCCAGAAAGGGGCTGCAGCTCCTTGGTGAGCCTCCACGCAGCACCAAGCAACGGCAGCTGATCCGTGCCGCCCGGCACGGAGGTCTGACGCCGTGTGGGTCATCCTGTGGGGCTGTGCTGTCAGCATCCCCCCAGGTGCCAGCCACGCTTCCCGGCCCACCGCCAGCACCGGGGTTTGCTTGGGGGGGGGGGTTGCTAAGCAGGGAAGCCCCTGCCTGGTGCGGCAATCCTGGTTATGGGGTGGTAGGGATGAGCACCGTGGAGCCAGGGTTGCACCGTCACGCGGCACCTGGCAGTTGTTTGAAGAGGCTTGGGCAACCGCTGCAGTGTTGCTTGCAGGTGGTAATCTCGGCACCGCGGAGTAGCTGCTGTCTCCCTCCCCGCCCTGCATGATTCCTTGGGTGGAGACACCCAGGATCCAGCCGCAGGGCTCCTCGGCCGGCACACATGTCCCCGTGGGGACCGACCTTCCTGTCCCACCAAATGTGATGGCAAAAGTCACCCCCATGGCCATCCACCGAGGCGGAGCCAAAGCTGCAGTGCAGTTTCACCCCAGCTCCAGGCGGGAGCTCCTTCCCTGGGCCCCTCTCCTCCAGCTGAGCCCCCCCGGGTTCCCTGCCCTCCCCGGCACCCCTGAGCCGCCGGCGGGGACCCTCCTGCTCGCGTGGCCCTGTGGTGGCAGGGCCGTGCCGGGTCGGGGCCGTGTCTCGCCTGGCACAGGGATACGACACAGCCCACAGTCTCGGGGATTTCCCGCACAGAGCAAAAGAGAAAGAAGGAAAGGCCACTTGGCTGCATTCCTCTTGGCCTCCTTCCACTTTCCCCTTTTGATGTTATTCTTCCTTTTTATGGCTCCTTGCTTGAGCCTTAAGCCCCAGCAAACGTCGCTGGAGAGTTCATCCAACAGAAACACACAGGGACGTGTCTTCTGCGGGTGGAAAGCAGCAAACCCCCGCGGGGGGCCAGCACGCCCTGTCTGCGGCCACCGGGGCTCTGCCCCCACAAGCAGATAAAACCCCCAAAGGCAGACCCGCGCTGGCCCGAGCGGCCGAGCTGCGGGTGTCTCGGTGACATCCCTTCTCCAAAGGTGCCCGAGGCTCTGTGGCATCTTGAAACGCTTGTGAGCACGGCCCCGTTGCAGTGAAGCCAAGGGGCGAAGCCTGGATGGGGCACGGAGGTGCCTCCGGGGCTGCCTCCCCCTGTGCCCACCCGCTGCGCGGGAAGCGTTTTGGGTGAGGAAGACCCCGGCGGCGCAGACCCCTGCCCGTTCCCTTCTGCGGCCTCGCGCCCCTCAGGCAGCAGCCGAGGGCAGCCCATGCCCAGGGACCGGCACTGGCAGCGCGGGGCTGACGCGAGTGACGGGTCTGATGGCACCGGTGGTTTCCAGGAATCGTCCGGGCATCGCCTGCGCTGCAGCAAAAATAAATTTCCCAGGTGCTGCCGCAAAGGGTGGGAGGAGGCGGATGCAGCACCTGGGGAGCAGCCACGGTCCCCCCACGCCGCCCCACGGCCCTTTCCAGGTGGCAGCAGTGTCATTTGCGCCCCACGCTCGCAGCGCCACGGCTTCTCAGGGACAATTACGCCCTGACTGTCGCTGCTGCCTGGGCAGCAGCAGGAGGAGGGTTTTTTTGCTCCTGACTCAACAGGAGCACAAGCATTTTGGCAAACCCACCCACCGGTGGCTTTCTCAGTTCTGTGACATCCCGGTGAGGACGGTCCTGCCAGCGTGGTGCAGGAGGAGACTGCAGGGGACAGGGATGCTCCTGTGCATGGCGAGGGTGGACCGGGCCCTTCGGGGCTGGGGGGGTCCCCTTGTGCCCCTGGCGAAGGGCAGCCGTGCCCAGCGGGCGCTGGGCGACATCCCTGCCCCAAGGGGCACACGGTGCCTGGCTGCTGCTCGCCCTCAGGACCGAGCCGGATGGCCCCGGCCGGTGGCTAAAGCTGCCCTCTCAATAGAGCTCCCTGGGCAGATGACTGCACCGGATTTCATCTAAATGCACGTTCCTCATCTGGCCCTGAAACGCAGTCTTGGTTTAGCCAGTTTAATCTGTTTCTGTGTGACTTGCAGGGCCTGTTCCCACGGCAGGAGGAAGGACAGGGGCACCGCGGCCCCGTACAGCTGGGGATGGCCACGAGCTGCAGGCACGAGTGAGCCACAGCCAGGACCTCCATCAGCCGGAGCATCGTGCCCACCCGGCCGCTGGGTCCCCTGGATCCCCCCCTCTCATGCGCAGGTGATGGCAGAGGGTTTCCACCTGCCCCTGGGGTCTGGGTGACACGGGCCGTGCCTCACCTCCGTGGGTTAAAAGAGCGCAAATGGCGTTGGAGCAAAGCGCTGGGTGAGCACCACGGGGCCGAGCCCAGCGCCCATCTGCTCCCCCAGTCTGGGAGTCTGCAGCCTACGGGGAGGGCTGGAGCTGGCTGTGGCATGGAGGGATGCGTGCAGCGTCGACCAAGAGCAGGCAGCACCAGGAGAGCGCGGCATCACCTCCGTGCATCTAAAACAAGATACGGGGCAGAGCTGGGGCTGCTGACCCAGCGCCGGGAGCGAGAGCTGCACGGGGGGGTGACAGCAGCCGCTCGGCGAGTGCACCCCCAGCCCCAGCAGGGAAGAGACCAGGGCACTGCCAGGGAAAACCCGTCATTCCTTAACGCTGAGCAGACAGTCTGCGCCGCCCGTCCGGGACCCCCGGCGTGCTGCTGCCTGCCGAGTGCCGCCGCGCAGGTTGGCAGCCGATTCATCAGCCCAGAGCGGCCTTAGAAGGCGTCAGCAGGCGTTGGGCCCCTCGGCTCCGGCGTGGGCCCCCGAGAAGCATGGCGGGACCCAGTGGCTCCCAGCACCGATGGCGCAGAGCCGTGCACGTGGCCGGAGCCAGCGGGGAGGTGCAGAGGTGCACCCGGCGAGAGCCCCAGTGCTGGCGCATCGTGGCAGCCGTGCCCAGCGCCCCGGTGCCGTGCCAGCCCAGCCTCCCGCACGCCTTCCCCGTCGGCACGGGGACGCAGCCACACTGCAGCCGCTGCCAGGCCAAGGGCTGGCACCCGCCCGGGGAATTTTCTCCAGCACGCCTGAAGCTTGGCTCGACAGCAAGAGATCAGCTTCATTTCCAGCTCTGCCTGGATTTGGTGACCTCTAACAAGGACCTTCCACCCTGGCTGGCAGCCTCCGCGCCTGGCGAAGGGAAGGCGATGGGCCCCGCTCCCCGGGGCAGAGCCGCCCTGTTTATCACCGTTACTGGCGAAGTAGAGGCACTGGTGCAGAGCCGGGAGCTGGGACTGTCCCCTCGTCCTCCCCGACTCCTGCCCTGGTGTCGGGGTGTGACTGTGCCCGAAGCGGAGCAGGGACCACAGGGCTTTTGAATAATTGCCACAGGGCAAAGGCCAGGACGTCCCCGTGGAGCCACGGTGGACCAAAGGGAAGGCAGGTGAGACATGACACAGCAGGGCGACCCCATGCAGAAGAGGGCTTACGGGGCACTGGGTTGTGCCGCAGCCCAGGAATGGCCCTGCGGGAGCAGCCGCTGCCTGGCTTCAGTTCAAAGGAAACCCAAATGGCAGCCTGGCCAAAGCCCGGTACCAATGTTTCCAGGAATTATGCGGCACTGCCGCCCATGCATCAGCTCTCCAGGGGACATCTTAGTCATACTTGTCACTAAAAGCCACTGCCAAGACGAGAAACCAACGGCTTTCTTAACGAAGCAGCTTCTGCCCAGCAAAGCCGCATGAATCCCCTTCAAAAAGCATTGCCCGCATCGAGGTACAGCCAAGATTTTCATGAGGTGACTCCTCGCACTTCTCCCCGCCAAAGCCCGCCGGCTTTGGGGAGACAGCGCTCTCCCAGCCGCTGCCCTGAACCCCATCCAGCAGCGCCACTTGCACACTAGCAGGAGCAGGCCTGGTTTATCAGTGCATTTTAGCTGATGGTTGAACCCCTCTGCCTCAATCCGAGCCAGCAGCACTCAGGCCCTCCCAGAGCATCCTACTGTGCCCTTTCACCACGCTGGGTGCCGGGCAGAGTTATATCACACTCTCTGCGCTCCTGCCGCAGGCTGAGATAATTCCTCCTGGCCTGGCAGAGCCTCAGGTGGGGGCCCTTTCACTTGACAAAGAACTACAGAAAACGGCAAGGTTACGTTTCACAGCCAGCCGGCCCGCCGCACACAGGGCAGGGAGCGCAGCCGCCTGCCAGGAAAGCTGCCTTCGGTGGCAGGAGCGGGGATGCAGGAGCAGGCTCCGAGAGGCCAGGGAAGAGCCATCGCACAGACCTCCCGGGCAAAGATAACAGCAAAGGTAGAAAGGCAAAGATCGAAGGTTCATTTGAAAAGTTGCAAAAGGATTTCAAACCAGGGAATTGCCCGGTGTCGCAGCTGTAGCTAAAAATCACCTTCTCCCTCGTCATAAAAAAGCCACAGCGAGCAGGACTGAAGGGATGTCCGACACCGACACCCGCTTCCGAGTCCCCGTGGCCCCGTGGAAGGAGCTGCTGGCACATCCAGGGCAGCTGGCCCTTTGCAGCTTGCCTTTCTATGAGCCACAAATGTCACCAGATGAAAGGACAGCGCAAGCGTCCTTTTAGGCCACAAAAGGTAAAGCAATAGGAAAGAAAACACTAAGCTTTGCGGCGTTCAGGAGCTCGTGTAGAAGCCGATGAAGCCGTAAGCTGCTTTCAACATCAGTTTTAAGGATGACAGATGGAAGCAAGGAAAAAAAACCCACCCAGTTCTCTGCTGTAGCCTCCAGTGGATTTGAAGGCGCACCGCTGTATTTTAAGTGAAGCTTTTACTTAACTGACCCCGTTGTTGGCCACCTGCTCTTCACGTCAACATCCTTAACAAAACAGCCCTCTCAGGTGCTCCGCGGGGGAAGCGTGAACAAGGATCTTCCTCCAAAAGCAATCTGCGACTCTCCACAGCGTGGACGGTACGATGGAAATACACTGCTCTTCCCAAGTCACGGGGGTGACTGCAGACCCAAGCCCCCATCAGCCTGGAAACTGGCCGGACTGGGGCCGAACTGGGCTTTCCCAGCTCCATCCCCGCCAGGGCCCCGGACCTCTGCGCGAGGCCGTGAGCGGTTCTCACCCAGCCGCCTTTGCCAGCTACCGGTACACAAATACCACGCTGCTCTGCCAGCCAGACCAGAAAACCATCCGTCCTCCAACTGATCCGATTCCTGCAGCTTACAGGAAAGCAGGGCGCTGTTTTCCATCATTTAAAGTTATCTGGGAAGCAACAAGCAAAGAACGCAAGATGGGAAAAACAGCTATCGCCAACGTGGGTTTCTTTTCAAGCCGCGGCGTGTGATGCCGAGCAGTTCACCGGCACGCCTCCTCCTGCAAGACAAGCCGGGTTAGANAGCACACACAGAGCAAGGGGCCGCATTCCCCCAGGGCTACAGGCGTAGCTACTCCCTCAAAGTGCACACCGCGGCTCACGTCCCCCGATACTGCTGGGCCGCAGGGAGCCACGACGCGGGGAGCACGTTTGGTTTCCTCGATATCGGGAAGTTCGGGCTAACGAGCTGATTTAGGGGCATTCGCGGGAAGCGCGACTGTAAAGCCGCAGATTGCTGTAATGGTTTTGCTCCAACGAGTGACCTCAGAAAAGAGCATCACGACTCCGTCAACAGTCTCCATCTGCTTTTTTTGAAGGGGGCGGGCGAGTTAAACTTTCACATAGAGCGGCTATTTTGCACCAAGACATCTTGCCCGGCAGTCGTAGCACCGAACTGATTATTTACCACTTAGGCTCGGCACAGCGGGTCTTGCGCCAAAAAACGGTTTGGGCCGACCACGTTGCTGCCCATGTTGCAGGCAGCCGGCCTTCCCCGCTGACGCACCGGCACGCGATCTCCTCCCACCGCGCAGCTCTCCCAGGCACCTCACCGGCTTCCTCCGGGAGCTCAGACCTTCCAGGTGAGATGCCGGAGGTTTGGCAATGGCCATTTCCAACTTAGCATTTCATCATCTGCCCGTTCAAGGTATTCAGCTTTGAGGGAAGCCAGCAAAATCTGGTTTTTTTTGTTTTCATTTTTGTTTTGTTTTTGGTTTTGTTTCTTAAACAAGAAAGAGTTCAAAGTTTATCCTTTCAGTCCTCAAGAGGATTAACAGGAGGTTTGAAGAAACAGTTTTTAAAAAGATCAAGTTAAAATTCCACATAAGGCACCTCTATTTCAGTATTTTTGTGACACAGATACAACAGCATTAAGACTAGCAAGCCAAGCCGCGTGAAGCGTGGATTTCTGCTAAAGCGAGAGCCGAGAGCTTCCAGGACGCGTGGCTGGTCCCAGGCTGCGCAGCTGGCCTCGGGAGCACTAGCTTCACCAAGATGATGGTGTGCGAGGAAGAGGAGCTACAGCAATCATCGCAGCGTTGCTGCGGCAAGCAGGCGGCCTTACCCCGAAACCACTGGGCTGCTCTAAGGGTCATTAGTTGGGTCTTATGTGACACCAAGAGTCAGCAGCAGAGCAGTTTTAGGACTGGCACCGTGGTGCCGCGGAACCGCGCATTCTGCTTTAGGTGGGCCATTTGTAGGGCTCGGCCATAGGGTACAATGCCAGCTGAGGAAGTTCCTCTTCCTTCAAGAATGAGTCGTGTTTCCGGCCTTTCCTGGCAGAAGGCACGTCTGCTACCGGAGAAGTGGCCGAAGTCAAACCCACAGCGGCAGGAGCAGTTTCAGAACAGCCTCCCAGGATCATCAGCGTGATTCCTCACAGCCGGGCTCTTTTCTGGACCTATTTCATGGTAATAATACACAGCCTTGGAAGGAGCAGCGACAGTAAATTGCTGCTGTTGAGAAACCTGGAAACAGCTTTGCCACCCGGTACTTCTGGGATCACCCGAGACGACGCATTGCTGAATTCCCCTCCGTTCCCGGTTCTCTCTACTTTGAAATACCAACTCCTCTAAAACTAAAGCAGCAGCTGCATTCAAGTTACTATGAAAGCAAGCAATCTAGATAAACAAAGTGAACATGGTATCTACGTACAATAAGTAATTTCCCCTTAGACTGTCTTCAAGAGGCTTCCCACAGCGGACCACAGGAGTTCAGTGAGGTGGGAAGCTCTAGCTGTAATGAACTATTTCCCATTTTACCTCACCATGACGCTACCAAAACACAGAATCAAAGCTGCAGCTGAGAAAAAGAATGAACACACCCCCCCCCCAACAGCAGGCTGTCCTTTAGCAGAAACAAGGTTTCAGTACAATCCAGATGACGCAACTGCAGCAGTATTAGCTTCACTTGACTGTATTTAAATAAAATAAAGCATTTAAAAATATAACAGGCACTAAAACACCCTCACTGCTTACACCACGTGCCAGCCAAGCCCCATGTACGTGGCTCGCGACAGCCTCTCCCCACCCCTCCCGGGGCAGACTGTTGGGCGGTTTGTGGATGTCGCAGAACACGAGAAGCCATTTCCACGCAGCAGCGTAACAAGAGTATTCAGAAGAGTCAGCTCCCAGCCACCATCCAGGTCACTCGCTTCAAGCCTGCGGCCGCAAGTTCCACGGTGTTCCCGGTAAGGCCGCAGACGAGGAGAGAGCTGGTACCCGAGAACCCCGAGCAAGGAACAGGCACGTCCCCCCCCCGCTGCAGCAACCCCCCCCCCCGCGACAGGCAGTCTTCGCTCGTTCAGTTCAGCCCTTAGAGCTTCTTCAGGCGACTGTACAGCTCCCTTTTGCTCTTCTCACCGGCCCAGGTTCGGCTTTTGGTGCGGAACCTTTTCAGGTCTTCTTTGAAATCCTCGTGGTGCATGGGGCGATAGCTCTGGGGCTCGCAGAAGCTCTGGGGAAAGAGAGGCTGGTTTCACTTCGGTGCGTCACAGGAGCGACCATCTCCGAGACTCACCGACCGAGCCTGGTGGCAGCCATTTGAACAACTACCGCCAGAATAAACGGAACTAGAACCCCCACCCCGAGCAGGAGTTTCATACCAGACGTTCATGAACAAAGCCAAGTGATATTTGGATTACAGCGACTGCAGAAGTGATGGCTATTGAGTGAAGGACTTTCAGTCCTGTACACAGAGCTCTCAGCCCAAATGTGCTGCCTGACACCAACACACAAAGGAAGCCTATTGGTATTCACCTCGAAATAGCGCAGATTTGAAGAATACTTGTCTCTTGGCCCGGCCAGCCCCTGGCTCACACACAGGCCAGGCCCAGAGCGTTAAAGGCTGCTGTCGGCTGTTCCCTGCTGCCACCTTGAGGCCCTCTGTCCTCCCACCTCGGGAGAGGATACCCACGGCCGAAAGAAACCCTAGGCGTCCACTGCCACAGGGGAGCCAGCAGATCGCAGGGAGAGCCAAAAAAAACAGGACAGCACGCACTGCCATGAACGCCGGCGTCCCCCAAGGTGGCCCAAATGCTGGGAGACCCCCTGGGAAAGAGCGCGCAGCCCCCCCCGGCTGGCTACAGAAAGGCCAATTACCTCGCATCTCTCGGAAAACGCACCAAGCCACAGAACAGGAAGGTAACCCAAGAGAGACTCTAAATGTGCGGGGGCCTGAGAGGGACTAGAGTGACAGCTTGTGCCAGAACAGCAGGAAGGACTAGCTGGAAGGAGAGAGCACAGCCGCTGAAATGCTGTAGAAAAGCGGCAGCGGCCGAGTGATACGGGAAACACCATCCTCACAACGCTGGTAGGAGAGCTGCTGGGCATTTTTTTAGTTTCCTTTTCTGAATTAGAGGCTGAAAACTCAAAGCTTGAGCTTTTCAATCTTGCTATTTTAGTGTAGTATGAGACTCCAGGTCCCCATTTGTCGTACGGCAATTACTGTCACGCCTCTCTCCTCTCCTAGTCCCTGCAGGCTGAGCAGTCTTAAATTCCGTCTCCGGGTGACATTTTGAACTCCTAGTTGTTATAGAAGGGCAGAAACCAGTTTTATATTTTACTCTTGAGACAAGTGGGAAAACCTTTCAGGTATGGCAGCGCAGCAGCTCTGAAGTATGGAATAGGCTTAGAGAGCCTTGCTGCCAGATTTTAACTGCTGGAGAGCAGTGTGAAACAGAACGGGAGAACCCACCCCAGCAAAACACACCCCACTCCAAAGAGAAGTTTGATCAGGTATTTGTAAATACGTGGGTATTTATCTATCGTTTCTTCTCTTCCGAGTGTGAAAGAGATGAATTTAAGAGAACGTTACTTACGCGGCATCTTAAGAAGAAGTCCTTGTAACCGCCCTTCAGGACATAGAGTTCTGGGTAATGGAGGTTGGGGTATTCGTTACCCAGCCTGTCCCGCTCTCTCACAAACCGGCACCTGTAGCAGGGAAAAATCCTGCATCAAATCTTGCACTCAACAAATAACACATGAAAACAGGGCTCACCCGCAACTTCCCGTCCCTTGGATTACAGAAGCCAGCTGCTGCCTACCAGGAACACACGGACAAGCCACGCTGGCTGCCAAGCCACGGCTAACTGATTTTTCCCTTTCCGTCTCCAAGCATTCCAGCACACCAGCCCGGCTTCAGCAGGGCCATTCGCATCATGGGTTGTGTCACGTCCCGGCCGGAGGTGACAGCCAACATCTGCTCATGATAAACTGCCTATTAAGTAGCACGCCAGCACAGTAACCAGGGCCACCCCAAAAGCTTTGCTCCCAGCTAGCACAGCAACAACGTTCTTATCTAGGGGTATGTGGGACAACTCACATTCGAGGACCTCGCTCCGAAGAGAACTCGCAGTGGAACACTATTATCACTCGTTTGTTCTCCGATGGCTGGATTGGCTTCTTAAGCAAGTAGTCTTCCACATCCTCTTCCATATGTAGGTTTACAGCACCCTGTCCAGGCAGAGTCATGCCCGAGCACACGCAGTGAGCGGAGGAGAACAGTAGCAAACCTATCCCACTTCCTCGCAAGCCTGACCTTAGTTTCCCTAAAGGAGTTCTGCCATCCCTCTCTAGCTGTTGGGAACAGAGCTTCAAACCCAGGCAGAACATGACAGATCGCCTGATGCTGACCCTGGGTGACCTGGACCAGTTTCGGATGGCCATTTCCACAGCTGTAGGTTGTGGCTCGTTGGATTTCCCTTCCCATCTCCTTGCATTTGAGAGGACCAGCCCGCTTGCTCAAGCAGCAAACTTCAAGGTCAATTATGTTTTGCACAACTATTTTGTGTTTGAAGTCTGTGGTTTAAATGAAGTTTAATATTCCAATTTTAGCTTCCCTAGATATCAGAATGCTGGACACCGAGTGTCTTGCACCCTCCTCTGGAACCGTCGCCCTACTTGCCACACAGGCTGCTTCCTCTGCTTAAGGAAAGCGGAACGTTCCCCCCTTCGAGGGAGGCGTAGCGTTATGAACCAAGTGTGAGCTCAGTGAGCAGAGATTCACGCAGTGCGTAGGGGTAACAGGACCCCTGACCCCGGTGAGGCACTCGGGCATCTCAGCTATAACATATGGACTCGATGATCGTAAAGGCCTTTCCCAAGCAAACGATTCTGTGATTCTGTATCCACAGGGCCCTGGACAGTCGCTAGTAAAGAGCAGCCCCACACGGTGCCAAGCGACCCCGGTTTGCTACTGCAGACAACTCGACATTGCTGACGGGGTCAACACACCTTGATGTGTCCTCCTTCGTACTCATACGGGTATCTGCAGTCAATTATCACGCATTCCTTGATGAAGCTCGCAAACTTCCCAGTCAGAACAGACACAATCTGCAAAAAAAGGAGTTCAGTTGTTTTGAGAGGGTTTTGTGTCAGCTTCCCCTACTTCCCAGTAAAGAATTTTTCTACTCTCCCTGGAAGACGTACCATTTCCGAGTCGATGTATTTTAAATCTTGATGTTTCCCATCGACGGTGTGCAATAAATAACCCTAGAAAACAGACAGCATTTAACTGAGAAAATTCCAGGTGTGAGCCACATAGGCGACAGCACAGCATTTGGCAGTTAGTTTTGTAACACAGATGCTTTACTGACAAGAATCTCTTCAGCAAAGCTCAAGAGTTAAAACTAAGAATTCTAAAATTCAGGGACAAAATGTTATTTTTTGTTCCTATACTGAAGAGATTTTATAAATCTTTTTGAATAACCAGAAATGAGTCACTTCGCATCTAAGGTATGAAAGCCCCCTTCTCACTGCCAGCCTTTACTAGTAATTTGAATACGTACTGTTAAAGAAGGGAAGCACTTTACTTGGGCTGGTTTGAGACATCTCTACCAGAAAGAGCATTAAAACAAATCGCTTTACCTTTGAGAAGTCACCGATGAGATCTCTCTGGTCGCTGTCCAAAATGCTTTCTATCTCTGCTGTGGAGGATTGCGTCCTTACTATTTTCAGACTCTGGAAGAACACGGGTTAGAGATGAACGTCGAGCACTGACAGCAGACCCCCCCTACCCTTTTCCCAGAGCATAACAGAAAACTCAGAGTTTACTCGGAAGCCCTGAGCTACAGCTCCCCAGCTTCCCCTTTGGATTAAGGCAAAACTCAGGCTCAAGAGTCTGCAATGACTGCCCCAGCTCCCCTCACCCCCTACTACATTACGCAGAGAGAATGCAGTTTTGCTAGCTCAGCAATTCACCTGAAAAAGCTCTCTCATTAACCTTTGTAAACTAGACACCGATATTAGATCCCCTCCTAATCAATTCTCTGCTACAACATCAGATGCCAAGCCACCAACCGTTGCATCCTCAGAAGGCGTTCCAGGCAGGCTTTTCCTCTTCTTGCTTTTCCCTGGAGAATTCTCTTCCTGGGACCTCTCCATCCTTTTCTGGGTGGTTCTTCCTACACCACTGGGCAGGGATGAAGAGCCAAACAACCGGCATCGTTTGGCCTACGAGGAAGGACAGAAGTTAGAGCTGTCGAGCAAAGATTTAGATTAGAAGCTAAGCAAGCCTCAGACTATTAATAATTTTGCCTTACGTAAGACGCTGCCACTGCTCAGCAATGGCAGCATGCTAGTAGGGTCATCGAAATTCAGGACCTACATTTCCAGAAACACTTGTTTCTTGCTGTGTGGCCTGGGTGAGCCTGGAGCAGCATAAGCGATATGATGTGCTAGCAGAGTGCTTTATACCAATTAGCAGATAGTCCATCAGCAGATTAAGGAGCTCTTTGCTAGAGTCCTAACTCCCTTCACAGTCTATTATCAGATCGGGCTACAGACATTCCAGGTAAGTCTGTGCAAAATATGTCAACAAGTAGCCGCTAAGGGAAGTAAAGATCTTGCATTTATGAAGTGCTTTTGTAAACAGAAAGTTAATGCCTAGATGGGCACACAACAAGCATTGTTCCGCACTGACAAAGTCTTCCGGGTAAACAAGCTTTAGAGGTAACAGAATACTGCAGGGGGGTTATGCCATATCTCGTTTTGTTGTTATTAGGGATACAGGATCAGGGACAGTGTGATCACTTGTCCCAGTCCTGAAAATGGCTGCCAGAACAAAGCCCCCCTCTCTGTTCTGTTGTGCTCTGCCATGCCAGAACACTCACCCGATTGTCCGTCTTCCTCATGACCAGTGGCGCAGTCCAGAGGCTCGCCACATCAGACGGCATCTCCTCATCATTCTGAGAAAAAAAAAAAAAAA
>VZTL01032239.1:79024-90865 GCA_013400535.1 Scopus umbretta
AGAGGGCAGGGGGCTGCGGGCAGGGCGGCCGGCAGGGCTGCGGGCAGGGCGGCTGCAGGCAGGGGCCGACGGGCAGGGCGACTTCAGGCAGGGGGGGGGCAGGCAGGGCTGGCCTGTGCGGCTGCAGGCAGGGCGACAGGGCACCGCGGGGCCGGGGGGGTCCGTGGGGTCTGCGTGTGTGCAGCCGTGGGCGTGTTCGTGTGCA
Source organism: Scopus umbretta (assembly GCA_013400535.1). Classification (NCBI taxonomy): domain Eukaryota; kingdom Metazoa; phylum Chordata; class Aves; order Pelecaniformes; family Scopidae; genus Scopus; species Scopus umbretta. Next base: position 79,230 of record VZTL01032239.1, read on the forward strand.
GGTGTGCTTGCGCGTTGACGCGCTTGCGTGTTGACATGCGCACACACGTGTGCCTTTGCACTGGTGCGCGCGTGAGTGTGCATGTGTTGGCACATGCGTGTATGTCTATTTGCATGCATGTGTGTAGCGTGCAGGCATGTGCATGAGTATGCAAGGACGTTGGCACATGTGTGTATGTCAATGCATCTGTGCGGATGTGTGCATGCGTGTGCAGATGTGTGGCCACCTGTGTCGGTGCGTGCGTGTGTGCATGCTCGTGTGCCTTTGCGTTGGCGTGTGCATGCATGTATGTACGTGTTGCACGCACATGAATCCGTGTGCCCATGGATGTTGTATGTACATGTGTGTATGTGCATGCGGACCTCTGTGTGTGTATCTGTGCAGGTGTGCTTGTGTGTTGACACGTGCATGTCTGTGGGTGTGAGCCTGCCTGTTGCTGTGTGCACGCGTGAACGTGTGTGCGTGTCTGTGTATTGAGATGCCTGCGCACGTGTCTGCGTGCGTGTGTGTACACATGTGCGTACAGGCACGTCTGAGTGTGCATGCGTCTGTGTGCATCTGTTTGCCTGTCTGGTGCGTGCACGTGCACGGTGTGTCCATGTGTGGGGTGCCTGCCTGGTTGCGTGTGTGCATGGGCAAGTGTGAATATTTTGTACAGGCGTGCCTGCGTGTGGGTGCACATTTCTGTGTGTCTGTGTGCACATGTATGTGTATGCATGTATGTGTGTGTGCGTACACGTATGCACATGTATGTGTATGCGTGTGTGTGCGTGCGTACACGTATGGGCACATGTGTCTGTGTGCGTGTCTCCATACACGCATTTGGTTGTTGGTGTGTAAGTGTACATCTGTGTGCGTATCGGTGCCTGTATAGCGGGGTGTGTATACACGTGTACATTTATGTGTGTATGCGTGTGCCAGTGTGTGCATCCATGTCATTACATGTGTGCATGCATGTGTGTTTGCACAGGCGTGGGGGTGCCTCTGTCTCTCCCTTTGTCCGTTCGTGTGCCTGGATCTCAGCACAGGCGTGTGAGCGTGTCTGTGTGTGCAAACCGGGGAGGAACGAGCAGCAAAACGCCGCGGGGGAGCCCGGGGCCCCGCTGCGTGTGCGGTGCGTGTGCCCGCGTCTGCACGCACACGTGGCCCTGGGCAGCCCACGCGAGCGGGGATGGCGCCGGCGGCCGCAGCCCGGGGAGAGCTGGTGCGTGTCGCGCGTGAGCCTGAGCGTTCATCCCCGCCTGCGCCGGGGCGTTGGTGCAAGAGCCCGAGCGTGCCGTGGGGTGCAGCGGGGTGGGGAGACGGTCCCTGCTCCCAGAGCCGGCTGCCGGCCCGCGCCCTCCAGCAACGCCGCCCAGCAGCCCGCGGACGGGCAGGTCCCTCGAACCCCGTGGGACACCCGGCCTGGAGCCTGCCGCTGGGTTTTCACGCTCTCTGCGCCATACATTGTTGAAAAACGGGACGCGGCATTTCACCGCAGCAGTCGGAGCCCTCCTGGGCGCCCAGGGCTACAAGCTGGCACGCTTCAGCCCAGTGCTGCCAGCCACCTCGGTGCTCTGGCTGCTTAAATAAATTCTATCATTTATAACCTGAAACTCTCCCGGGAGCGCGGGGGAGCTTCGCCCCAGCTGGGGCCATCGCGGGCGGGTTGGAGGTGCGGGGCAGGCTCCTTCCCGAGGCCTCGCGCTTGCAGGAGCCGCTTCCCACCCGCCGGGTTTGGGGGTTAATGCAGTTTAAGGGATTGTGTCAGCGCGGCAGCTGTGACATGCGGGAGCCGAGTGTAATCCGGTCCCTGAGCCACTTCCCCGCGGCCGGCTGCCTCGCTGCGTGCTGCCGGCCCCTGCCTGCACACGTGCGATCCCACCAAACCGAGCGGCCGCCCCAGGGCAGGGGGGCTCCAGCTTCCATCCCTGCACCCCCCAGCTGCCAGCGGCTCTCCCGATGTCTCCTTTGCTCTCGCCCCAGAGCACCTGGAGGGCAGCAGCGGTGCTTAGGGAAGGGGAGAGAGCCCCCGGTAGCCCCCCAAGCCCCCTCAAGTGGCTCTGCAGGCTGCGGGGGCACGTCCCTTCTGTGCTGCTGCTGGTGGGCTCAGCCCCCTGTGGGCGGTGGGTGCCTAAAATTGGGCCCCCGTCTGCAGCCGTCGGCTCTGCTCCTCTGCCACCCTGGTACGCTGCCAGCCGGGGCCCAAGGAGCGACCCCAGCGTTTTCGGGGGCACCGCGCATCCCTGACATGCTGCTGGTGGCTGGGCTGTCCCTGGCAACGCAGCGGTCGAATAACCCTCCCTCCCCGGGTGGTTACTGCCCTGCCGCGGGCTGTGCCCTGCCAAAAGCCCCTGCCACCCCGCTGCCTGCTTCCCTGCCCCGGCAGGTCCCCAGGCTCCGTCCTGGTGGCGGCGGCGGGGTCGGCAGGATGCTTTTGGCTCCCCGTTCACCGTCGTTGCAGCATCCCGGGGTGACAGCTTGGTTTCCCCGCTCGAGCAGAGCCTCTGGGCTGCGGTGCGGGCGGCGCTGGGGCGCTGCCGGGGGGTTACGCTGCCCACCCCACACCCAGGCGGGGACGGCGGTGGCTCCTGCTCATCCCCTGTCCCCAGGGCTGCTGCCTTCTCCGTGGAGCCGCGTCCCGCTCTCCCGGCACGCTGGCCAGGCCCCGCAGGGCCAAACCTGCAAGGAGGTGGGCTCTCGAAGAGTTGGTCCGCTGCGGGACGGCGCCGTTAACCCCCGTAGCCGAGCGGTGTTTTAGCTGAGGACCGTGCAGCATTCGGCACTCCCCGAACGAACCCGTCTGCAATGAAGCGGAGGGCGCCGCTAAGCCGTGGACAGCTCTGGGGCACGGCGAGGCTGCTCGTGGCACGTGCCGCCCTCAGATCTGCGCCCTGCCGCACCACCACCTCTGCCGTGGGTTTTCCAGTGCCGCTGCCACCCTGAGCTCGGCGCTCAGAGCCCGCCGGGGGCCACGATGGCTGCGTGTGTCCCCTCCCCGGTGTGGGAGCTGCGGCTGCAGACGGGCTGTTGACATTCGAGCCGCTGAAGGTCACCTGGATGTTGTTAAATCCTGGCAGCGTCCAGCCACCGACGCGGCCGGCAAGGAGCGGCCCGAGCGGGCGAGCGGTCCCTGCACGGGGCCCAGCAGCAGCGAGCAGAGCACGGGCGCTGCCAGCCTGGCTGGGCTGAGGCGAGGAGGGGGCTGCCCGTCCCCGAGGCTCCCCGGGCCGGTCCCGGCACTGCGGAGAGGCAGCCAGGCCCGCCTTGCTCACACGGGCACCTAAGTGGCTGCTTTGTCCAAAAAAAAGGCTGAATCCATCCATTTTTAGGAAGAAAAAAGGACAGGGCCAGGTCTGTGGCACTGCCAGCGTGATGAGCTGCCGAGAACCAGAGACAGTTCTCCTTTTAATTTCTTTATTCCCCCTAATTGCATCTAGTCCTGACGAGGGGGATGCGGGGAGGCTGCTGAGGGGCACGGGGCAGCCAGCCGGGCTGGGGGCTGCAGCCAGACCCTCCCGTCCCACACCGGCACCCCCCTCCCGGGACATCAGCCCCGTCGCAGCACGTTTAAGCCACATCAGACTGCATCCCGCAACCTGAAACCCCAAACTGCTCCCAGGGAGCTTCAAGCACCACCCCAACAGCGGGAACACAGGAATCTCGGCAGGAGCCTGCCCTGGCAGCACCAAAATGCTTCACTCTGTGGCGGTGACCGGCCGGCGGCTCTCAGCAGCTCCGCACGCTTGCTAGCACGGAAGAGGCTGCAAGTTACAAATTTAGGAGGGGTTCATACACACGGAAGGTCCTGCAGCGAGGACTTTGGTTCTGCAAAGGCATTAACGGGTCCCGACAACTCATCCCATCATCGCTCTGTTTATTGATGCCACTGTCCAACACGAGCTCTGACACCGCCTTCCCCCCGGCACCCGTCGGCCAGGAGCCCGGTGCGCACCGGGGAGCTGGCATCACCGCTCCGGCCACGGCCCAGCCCTTCGGGTGCACCTCACCCAGCCGCAGCCCAACTACGGGACGACGAGGACGAGCCGGGACTGCAGAGAACCGAGCGGCTGGAGACGGGAGCCCAAACCAGCAGCAAGGAGACCAGCCCGCGTCCCACCCACCGCGACTACGGCCACAGCCGCATGGCGAGGGACCCCGGCAGCGGGTGCCTGGGAGCCGGGAGGTCTCCCGCTGGCAGCCCCGAGCTGGCTGCGGCTTTTCTTGGAGCCAGCCCGGGACCTGCTCCTCCATCTGGGGCAGGAGTCCCGCTGCTCCTGCCGCTGGGGAGTGCAGGGTCGATGCCACCGGCAAGGGCGGGAGCAGCCCGCTCGCCGCAGTGCGTTTCAAAGAGAGCAGAAGAGCAGTAAAACACGTCACGGTCCTGCGCGCAGGTACATCACAACCCCGCAGCACCCCGCGGCGAGACCCGCATCGACAAACCGCTCCCGCGTTTCGCGCCGGCCGGCGATGCCTTCGGTGCAGCTCTCGGAGCGGCGGGAGGGCCGGGCGCCGGGGGTCGCCGCTCGCCAGAGAGGCATCTGCCGCTGCGGAAGGATTAAGCGCTAGAAATGAGTGTTTGGAGGAGCCTTGCTGATGGGGTCCTACCAGAAAAAGGTTCTTTTACGGCAACTAGTATTTTATTCTATTGTATAATTCATGAGTGCATCACAGCCCCGAGAGCCGGGCAGGCACCTATCAGCGCTTCCAATCTACACACACGGAGAACTTCCTCGTCATCTGGATCTATTTATTACTCACCTCCCCCTGGCCGGGAGCTCCTCGTCGCCACGCGCTGCTGAGCGGCTGTCGCGTCCAGCCCGGAAAGCTGGGACGAGGCAGCGCCTCTGCAGAGCTCCNGGACGGAGAGAGGGAGGGAGGGAGGGGAGGGAGAGGAAGCCGTCGGGCAGCCCCTCACTCTCCCATGTGCGTCCTCAGGTGGTACTTGAGGGACTGCTTGTAGCGGAAGCACTTGGTGCACTCGGTGCAGGGGTAGGGCCGCTCGCCGGTGTGCGCCCGCTGGTGCTCCAGGAGGTGGTGCTTCTGGGTGAAGTTCTTGCCGCACTCGGTGCAGTGGTAGGGCCGCTCGCCCGTGTGGATGCGCTGGTGCTCCAGGAGATGGTGCTTGCGAATGAAGCCCTTCCCGCAGACGGCGCAGGCGTGCGGGCGCTCCCGGGTGTGGATGCGGTAATGGTTGGTGAGCTTGGACTTCTCGCTGAAGGTCTTCTCGCACTGGCTGCACTGGTAGGGCCGCTCGCCGGTNGATCCTAAGTTTGCTTATCAAATAAAAAGTTCCTCCACATTTATTAAAAAACCAAACAGTAGATTTAAAAAGCAGTTAGAGTCCTACTCCGGCAAAACACCCTGTACAGGTTTCTTTTGTTGTTGGCTTGTTTGCTTTTTTCTGATGGTGAGGATTCCCCCTAAATCAGCTGCTTCTGTTAATTTTTTTTTATATATATANGAGGTGGGAGGGCCGGGTGAAGTTCTTCCCGCACTGGGGGCAGAGGAAGGCCATCTCGCTCTTGCCGGCGTGGATCCTCTGGTGCATGATGAGGCTGATCTGCAAGCGGAAGCTCCGCCGGCACTCGCCGCAGGTGAAGGGCCGCTCCCCGACGTGGGTGATCTGGTGTTTGCTGAGGCTCGACTTGTGACTGAAGCTGCTCTCGCACTCGGAGCACTTGTAGGGCTTCCCCGGGGGCGGGGGCCGCGGCTGGGGCTTGAGGCCGTGCTCGGGGCGCCGGGGGACCCCCACGCCCCGGCGCGTGTGGCTGCGCTGGTGCAGCAGGAACTGCTGCTTGTTGCGGAAGCTGAGGTCGCAGTCGTGGCACTCGTAGGGCCCTTCCTTGAGGTGGTTGCGCTGGTGAATCATGAAGTTGATCTTCAGCATGAAGCTCTTCCCGCACTCGGGGCAGATGTAGGGTCTCTCCCTCGTCCGGTTCCGCTGCTGGGCGATGGCTGGCTTCATCTCCCCGGAGTCCCTCTCGCAGGCGGGGGGCTTCCCCACGCGGGCGGCCGCCAGGCTCCTGGGCTGCGTTTTGGAGCTGCACTGCGCCTCGCAGCCCAGCCCGGCCTCGTGGCTGGGGAACGCCGGCGGCTCGGTCCTGCCCGAGAACATGGCGCACGGCTCCAGGGTGTCAGGGTCGTCCTCCTCCTCCTCCTCCGTCTTGATCACGATCCCGTCCTCTGCGGGGAAAAACCGCAACAGTGTCAGGGTCATCGAGGGGGACGGGGTGGCCTTTTACGCACCCGGGGGCGGCTACGGGAACATCTGCATGGGCTTCTGCAGCTGTTTGCACCTGCCTGCCTGCCTGCTCTGCCCGGCCGCGGCTGGCTCCAGCCCGGAGCCCTGTGCCCTGGGACGGGGCACGTCCTCTCGCGGCGGCAAGGCGAGCCTGCACGCCCCCCGACAGGGAGGACAGACAAACCGCCTCCTGGACAGGCTCCTTTGCACGGTGCGGTGAGCCCTGCCTGCCAAAGGGTTTTGCAATTCCGTGACGCTACGAGATGGGGGGATAACAGCACCATCGGTTTGCAAGGACTCAGGTGGCAGAATGATTTCAGAGCAGCTCCATCTGCTGCCGTTTTGCTGGGCTACAACAACGCTCCCCACACCCGGCATGGCACGGCTCGACGGAAGCACAGCGCCGGGCTGCCGGGCTCCAGCTCCGCTCCCGAGATGACGTGCCCGTCCTGGGACTGTCCCCTTTCTTCAGCCTCACTGATGGGGCGCAGGGAAAGACCCCCCCCTCCTTCCCAGAGGCAAACAGCGGTGGGATGGATGGACGCACGTCAGGCTCCCCCCTTGCGTCACCGATGCCTGCCAGTGGTGACCTGGTGTTTTTGTTTGGCGAGACCGGCCCTATCGGGGAAGCGCGCAGCCAGCGTGCCCCGAGGAAAGGCCCACGGTGGATCCCTCGCACGTCACCCCACGTTGGACTTTGAGCCAGGCCTCCGCACTTTTCTGGGAAGAGCAGCCACGCTTTCCCAAGAAGAGGCAGCCGACGGGCACAGGATGTACCAAAGCCGCGGCCCGCTCCGCTCCAACGGAGGCGTCAGTGGGGAAAACCCGCATTCCCAGATCCTCCTTCCCACCTCCTCACAGCAAGGAGCTTCCCCTACGCGGACCCAGGGGCTATCGCTGCTCGAGCGCTGGCCGCCGGCACCTGCAGCCCGGTCAGAGCGTCGCCGCAGCTCCCGCCCCACGCGTCGGCCGAGGCCCTGGCTCTTGGATGAGAATCAGCTCCAGCCCCACTGGTGGCTTAGCTGGTTTCCTTTAGAAAACCATGGGGAGACCACAGGATCCACGAGAGGGAGTTGAGGAGGACCTCGCGAGCCCAACTCTATCTTTCCTGGTTTGCGTTACACCATCGCAAAGCCGTCAGAAGGGAGGAAACCCACCATTCCCGACAGCCCATCTCCATGCTTTCCCATCTCTCGCCCTCGAAACACGTCTGTAGGACCTGGACCGTATCTGCCACCCAACCGGTGGACTTCTACACATGCAGCGCCCAGTGCCGTCTTCTCATCTCTCTACTAACCTCACCGCACCCTTCCCTCCCAGCTGGCCACACGCCACAGACCTCCGGCCACCCTTGTCCGCATCCTCCGGACCTGCCCTGAGCGACACCCACGCTGGTCGATGTCCAGGACCCTGCACGTTCCTCCAGCAGAGTCTGGTGTGTACATGCCCGAGCGGCTTACACCGTTCCTCCGCACGACTACCACCCGGGCCGGAGTCCTCGACCGACGTCCTGCCCTCTGCAATGGTAGGATTTTGGCAGTGGGGGCTCACTGGGGCTCATAAAATGCTGCTTGGGACATGGCTTCCCTCAGTCTCCGTGTGTAACAAGGGCTTTTCCCAGCCGTGGAGGACCGAGCTGCTGCTCGCTCCGCGCTGGAGCGGGTCAGGCGCCCTCACAGACCGTGCTCTGATGTCCACCACGTGTGTGCTGCCTCCTCCTCCCAGCCCGAGGTCGCACTGCAGCTGCTCTTGAGGTTGCTGCAGCCAGAAACTTTACTTCTCGTGCCGGTTCTGGGGGGGATTTAACCCTTCTCTTTCGTCCAACCCTTTCCCCACTTTTCCCTGACCCACCGCAGCCCCTCCTGGGCCTCCAGCCCCCCGGCGAGCCACGTGCCGCAGAGCTGCGTGCCGAGCGTCTCACCTGTGCAGCTCCCGTGGTGAACGATGACTCTCTGGATCTCATTGAAGTCAGCTACGTATTCGGAGGAGTCACCCAGGCTGGTTCCTGGGAGGTCCCTCGGAGGGGAGACGGAGCCGTAGGGGCTCTCGCAGGCCGCCTCCTCGTCCGGACTCTGGAAGCTCCCCTCCGACTGCCCCGACATCCCGTGCAGCTCGGGGTTTTCAGGGCTGTCTTCAGGAAGGAGCTCCTCCGTTTTGATCACAACCCTTATACCAGCTGCAGCAGAGAGAGATTCCCACCCGCCATCATTCCCGGGAACCAGGACCAAGAAACCGCCCGCAGCAATCTCCGCCGGCTCCGGCTGCTGATCCTGCAGAGGGGCTGTGTTTGCTCGGCCACTTCTGCTCTCCCTTCAGCCCCTGCCCTTCCACCATCCCTGCCGCGCTCCCGCCTCTCGCCTGGGATCCGCCACAGGCACAGGGGCCTCCCTCCGCCCGGCCTGGGGGCTCAGCGCCTGCCGCTCAGCACCCCTCTGCCACCCCCACACTCCCCGGCCGCAGCGCAGGGCCGGCAGCTCCCTGTGGGCAGCAGATGATTTTTCTCTTCCCGTTGGCTTCGATTTAACTTCAAGATCCTCGCGACCAAGAGCACGGGCAGGGGCTCGGAGCGACCCCAGGTCCGCAGCCCGGGGCCAGGGACCAGCAGCGGAGCCGACACCATCTCTTCCAGCACACCGCCTTACCTCCCTGTCAGCCCCCCTCATCTCAGCTCCCCGGTGCCCTGCTCCCAGCCCAGCCCTGCCCTTGGAGAAACCCCTCAGCACCCCGGGTCCCTGCCCGCGGGATGGGAGCAGGCTTCCCTGCCCCGGGGGGAAGCCCCAAGGATAAACCCAGGCACCAGCCACACAACCAGAGAGGGTGCAGAGCATTTTTTGGGAGGGCTACCGTAGCTCCCTCAGGTGGATGGATTCTCCCACTGGGACCCGATTCTCCTCTCCTGCCGGGCATGCCGGCTCCCTGAGGACCTGGTCTGGTTGCAGATGTTTCCTTTGCTGACGGCTCCTAGCGCCCAACTCTCCGGGCTCCGCTCGCCCTGGTTTATACGTTGAGCCGTACCTGGACTTCAAATCTCGCATCAGCCAAACCTTTCCCGCTCGTACGCAAGGCTCTTCCCGATAACCTCCTCGGGCACAGCTCTCAGCAACACTTGCTCTAGCCTCGGGGTGAGCAGCTCCTCTGAAGGCAACCTACGGCTCCCCTCGCGCTAAGCTGCCATCTCACCTGCGGTGGCATCGGTAATGATCTCGCTCTCCTCCAAGTCCTGCTCATTCCTGACCCGCGATTCCTCTCCTTGCTCGATCTGAGACAAAACACCAGGTTTGGAAATTGCATAGTCTGTTGAGAGACAGAGGGATGGAGGGAGGGATTACTGCACAGGGAATCCTAATATTGGCTTCCACCTCTCCCCAGCGCCCAGGGGGACACGTGCGGACACTCAGGAACATCCACCAAAGGGTCTGCAGGCCGAAAAGCCTGGTGCTGCAGGCAGGCCAGGCTCCCTGGACGGGCAGAAGAGATTCACGGAGGCAGGAGCCGAGGTGCCACGCGCAGAGGAACTACCTTCGAGAAGAAACCCAATCTATGCGTTTTTCTGGCAGGGTTTTAGAACTTCTCAGGCAAATTCCTGGCTCTCCTGAAGCCAAAAGCGTTTCACCTCCGGCCCCAGCAGAGCCAGAATTTCTCCTGTGGCTTCAGTAGGAAATGCCCCAAAGGAGGGTAACTAAGAGCGCATCAGGCGACTTTTCACTTTGCAAAAGTTTCCTTCCTCTAAAGAGGTGCATGGGCTGGTACCCGCTGCTGACCCAGAAGATGAAGGGAAGCCCGTCCCACAGCCACGGGGAAGGTGCTGGTTTTTCACCGAGTAACTCCGGCTGGCAGGAGCCGCGGGAGGTCTCCAGCCCACCTGCCCACGGGTGCCCCCCACCCAGCCCGGACAGCACCGTGCCCCGAGCTGGGAACAAACCCGCACATTGCCGGAGGGACGCCCGTGCCCAGGCTAGAACCATCCTGCTGTGTTTTTAAGTCTCCATTTAAGATGGGACCTTTGGGTCTCAAGGGGAGCTAAGGGGATCTCCGAGGAGGACTCAGAAGGTGCCCAAGCCTGCGGGCAGCCAGCAGCCCCAGAGAACCTGCCTTCCAGCAGGGCGAGGGCACCCCGTATTTACCCAGGGAGATCAGCGACTCATAGTTCCCCTTCATCACGTTCTTGTACAGCTCCTTCTGCCACTCCTCCAGCTTCTCCCATTCCTTGTTGTTGAAATAGACGGACACGTCATCAAACGTCACCGGCACCTGCAACCACAAGCAGCACGGGTTCAAGCGGCCGCCTCGCTCCCCAGGAGCCCAGCACCTTATCTCCGGCCGCCGGCAGCGGCAGCTGGCTCCCGCTCGGACATGGCTCGGCTTTAGCTACTTCACGGCCATCAACGAGTAGGCTCTTATATTTAAAACAACTCCTGGACACGTCTTTCTATGAGATTAAAGGTCTCGGCCAAATGGCCGGTTCCCGGTGATGAACCCAGAGCGTGGTTTCCCCAAACGACACCGACCTCCTCCTCTCGGTCCCCGCATCGGCAGGGACGACTCTGCAGAGCAGACGGGGCTTGCGCCCGCCTGGAGAGAAAGTAAAGGAGATAAAAATCGGGCACTGGGGCTGGACCTCATCTCTATTGATGAGCTGACGTAAAACCCCAGATTCAATTACCCCAGAACTCGAGGGAAAACTCTACCCGGGCCTGAAGGGCTCCCAGTTATCGTTAGTTGTTGTGTGCAGATTGGTCGGGAGCAGAGCGCAGCTTTCAAGCCTGTTTGCCGAGCAATAATTTCGAAGGATAAACTCAGGATGCGCGAGCCAGGCTGTGCTCGGCTCCTGCTCCCCAGCTGCGCTAATGGGGCGTCAGGGCGCCAACCGCCCGCCTCCAGACCCCCTCCGCTCTCTCCGGCGAAGCGGCGACATTCACTTTGCCGTGTCTCCCACGGTCCCGCCTGCAGATTTTTTTCTAGCGAGAGGGTCGTGAAATGGAACTAGGAACTTAATGTTGAGGGGGGGCTCCTTCTGATGCCCGGCTAAGCCCAACTGTGAGCGCAGGGAGCTCATCCGCCGTCCCCCGAATCCCAGAGGTTCCCCCTTCCCCGCAGTACCAGCTCCCGCTTGCTCTTTCCCCAGCCCGGGAGACCTCCACCGCAGCGCCAGGGTGGTAAAAGAAATGGTGGTTGGAAAAAAGAACCACCGAATCGGCAGGGTTTCTCTCAAACGGTGGGTTAAAAAAAAATTAAAAAAAAGTCAATCGCTCCCAGGCTGCACAGCGCGGTGAAGCAGAACCGAAACCTCCGGCCTGAGTGTGGGGGGCCAGTCCCCTCGGGTCCATCTCCCACCGCAGGCGGGTCCCAGCGGGGGAGACGCCGGGACGCGGCGAGGGGCAGCTCTGCTCGCTCCAGGTCCCGATGGCGAGCG
>VZTL01032240.1:290-15644 GCA_013400535.1 Scopus umbretta
GTAAGTTACATCTGTTTGAGGGAAGGTTCTAACCACTTTGGAACCAAACAACTCTGAAAATAGTACACTGATGTTCAGTGTGGGAACACACACATCAGAAGCTGGTTTTGTTTCTGGGAAGCTCCTGGTAATACAACACTATAGCTGGACTTCCTTCTCTATCTGTACCTCCAAAGGTGGTGGTGCCAACATTATTTGTACTTGAAGTACTCGGCACTGTAGATGAAGGTCTGAAACAAGTCTGCACTATGCAGTTGGTATTTCAGTGCTGACTGATCTGTTACAAGAACATCACTTTTACCAGTTCCACTGCCTCTCCCCAGTCTGTTGCTGCTGCACCTAGAATCAGGGAAATGGCACTGGTCCAAGGCACAGACACAACAACTGCGTCCAGAGCGCCATTAACTTAGGGGTAGTACGGCAGAACCGTTTACACTGACCACTTTAAAAAACAGACAGTCGTGACAAAGATCTTGTGGCACTAGCTGTGTTTATCAGATTATGGTCCAGTGCTAAAAATTAGCCTTCGCACACTGTTCTTTGCTACCAGTTGTCAGAGACAGCTCCATGCCCTACCGGGTCTCGGTTACAGACTCAGCAGGCTTTGACGAAGTGCTAACTTAGAGCCCCAACAGTCAGTCAACAAGAGAACTTTTACAAAGTTGTAGAGTTTTAGTAGTCTTATTCCTCAGCATACTAAGAATTAAATGAGTACTAACAGACACCGATATACACTTACGACCTTCTGCCCCTTGTGAACAAACAAAATCTATTTTCATATACCTAGAGTACAAATACAGGTGACAAACACTTGAAAGATGTCCTGAAGTCAGAAATAAAAGTTCTTCCAATACAAATGATTTAATGAATTGCCTAGAGATAAAGAACATGTGGATTTGTCAAGTCTTAGAAAATTAGTTCTACAAGGCTGCAGTGACAATTCAATTTTTACAGAATCAAGTTTCCTAGCCAGTGCAGCTAGATGCTCATAAACTCAGGTGGCCGAGAAGACACACCACCAGGCCACTGCACTCACTTTTGTGCCAGGCTAGATCTGTTGTGCCAACGACGAGTTTTGTTTGGGTTTTGTTTGGTGGGGATTCTCTCCCTGAAACAAACAAAAAATGCAGCATGTAGCAAAAAAAAGATTTAGTGGGTTTGAAGACCGGATTTTATATAACTGATACTCAGCCATACTGGCTCATTGTAATAGCATTCAGAGAACAGAACTGTGCTGCTTTGCTTTCCCACAAAACAGTATAAAAAAGCTCATGAGCAGAGAAAACAAAGTGATCTAAGTGTCTTACGTTCACACTCCAAAACAAGAACAGTAAAATTAGAGCTTATTTCCTTTGATCAAATTAAAGGACTACAGCCATCCTGTCACAAAATAACATAGCTGATGTTAAGGAATCGTCTTATTTGATTAATTCTTTTCACATCTAAATTTTCCTAGAGTTGTCTTAACGCATCAGACAAGTTTGCATTTTCCTTTAAACTTTTTCTATTCCTTGTTGACTAGATAGAGTTTCCTATGAGTCTATACCTAATTCTCTCATATTTCTCGTGACTGTTTCTGGGTGAGTTTCCACATGTATAAAACTTACTCAAAGCTAGTCTGTCAGCCATGAACAGCCAGAAAAGCCAGCAAAATCCTCCTCCCCTAAGCCATTAGTAGTTAACAGAAAGATTTGGGACAAGCATATATTTTAGTTCCTTTTCATGTTCCACAAAGAGGAAAAAAAACATGTTGAAACTCCTTAGGAAGAGCCTTAATTATTTGCAATAGTAGAAAAAAAGAATGCTTATTGTACAAAGTGGTTTATGCTCACAGAGAGGAGGGGGAAAAAAAAATTGTCTTAATTTCAGTGATGACTGTATTTCAAAAGTATTAGTAGCTTCCTAAAGAAGTTTTAAACCCAGAACACTTTGTTGATAAACTATGTAGAGAACAGAAATATTGCAACTGTTGGAGAAAACTTAAAACTTAAGGAATATTGGATGGGAAACCAGAGGAAGGATTTGAAGACTGTAAGTTATTAAATAAGAGGCAAGGAACTTTCAGCAGCTATGTTTCACGTAGCTGGAACTAAAGAATGATTGGAATACCACAAAAACAGTAAAATAAGAGTATAAAGAGCTTAAGTAAGACTCTGAACAAAACTGTGCTTTATTTCCTACTGATAAATTTCCTTGCAATAAAACTTGACCTTATCGGAGGAGCTCAAATAAGTTACCCCAACAGTATATCTTGAAACCACTTCTTTGTAAACTGCAAGAGATACTTAGGAATGTTAGCTTTAGTGTACTAAGTACATTGGAGATTCTAATGTAGCTTCACGTATTGATGAAGTTCCTCTTTATTATCTGAAACAGCCTGAGGTACCTTCTTACAGTGACACTCATCAAGTGACTAGGTCAAATCTGAATTTGCCAGAAGCAAAATACAGAGACTCCTAAGTCTCTCCATACATAAAATACCTCATATCAGGTCACATTTTATTAAGTGTACAAAACATGTCATCTCTATGCATAACAGATAGGGTGAAGACTTGGATTTGTTTTTTTTTTTTGTACATATGGAAGAACTGTAATAAGTGATCTTATTTGAAACCTGAGAATCCTAAGGAATAATTTTTATTGACAACCGTAAGCCTTTTTTGCTTGTGCCATTTCAATATTTGGATCTCTTCCCCAATTTTTTTTTTATTTTTTAAACAAGCTACTCATTCTAAATGTCTCTCATTTTAAGCATGATTATGCAAACAGGGTATAAGCATTCAAAGAACCACCTCAATTCAACACAGGCACCATTCTAGTGCTTTGTCATTCAGCATCAAACAAGAAGCACAGTAAACTTCAAACTTTGAAAAAAAAAAAATCAGTGTGAAAGGTGGATACTGCCACCATGTGGTATAAAAAGAACAAAATTATAGTTTCTATATTAAAGAAAGGTCAATGTACCAAGAAAATTGTCTCTAGCACAACTGTAATTATTATCTACCGTCCCATTAAATTGCTGTGGCAAAAATTAACACAGCTGTCAGTCAAATCTCAGCAGGCTGAAATCCTCCTGTAGAATTTTATTAAATTGGAGCACATGAAATATACAGAGAAGGAAAAAGCTCATGTAAATCAGAGTTAACAGGATTAATTTAACCTCAGTTATGACCAGAGATGACACAAAATAATGCTGAGGCACATAAACGCACAAATTTTATTGACTATATTTTTAGTGCAAAAAGAGAAAATAAAATAATATTAATTTCACAAGAAAATCCTGTATATAATTAGCATCTCTTCACATGTGATTATTCCGTAAGTAAATTTTGAGGGAGAAAAGGTGGCAAGAAGTAATAAAACGACAGTGGCATTTAAGTCTCTGCTAGCCATGACTTGGATAAATATACTCTGAGTAGCTGAAACTATCTTATCACAACTCCAGATTTAAATGGAACTAAGCTAAAATACAAATCATCCTAGCTGTACACATACTAAGAATACTATAAATATTCATAAATACCTTAAAAACGACATTCTCCTTGTACTGTTTCAACTCTTTTACTCTTTGAAAATAAAAATTAAATATATTTAGATAATTTGTTTCTCTACTTTTTTTGTTTATACCTTACCTGAAATTAAATTATCTGTTCCTTTAGTAGAGAAATAAATAGGAAAATAAAAATATATTAAAAAAGTAAACCTCAAAATATTTAAAAAGTTGAAAAGCATAACAGAAGATGCAACCCCAAAAAGTTCTTTAAAAAATGCATTGTCATACCATTAAAACAAAAGGTGAAGCAAATTACTACCAAGACATCACCATCTCAAAAACCATACACTGAATCTTCATTGTATCTTCAACTACTGCTGGATGGATCTCCTCTCTCAGCCTCCCCACCTTGAACCTTGCCCTCAGAAAGCACAACATAGCTGCTAAGAGTCTATCCTGAACAATCTAATGAGCAAATCTTGCAGGGTAGCCGTAATACAAAAGTAGCTGTTATGCAAGGACGCATATAGTACGTTTCCCCTCTCCCTTCCTCCCTGCCCCCTCCTCCCCCCAGTAATTTTTTATACAGCAAAAAAGCTTTTGTACCTTATTCATTAATAATGATTTGGAGAATGAGGTTTTATATGTATTTATATATATATTTTTATATATATATATATGTATTTGCACAGTTTCTTAATTGAGATAACTAAGGTGCACAGACCTCTGTCAGACACTTCAGCTGGGATTTGTACCCAGTTAGTTCTTCTGTTAGGCTCTCCTTTTTCATCTGTAGATCACTTAGCTCTTTCCTTAACGAATGGACTACTTCATAGAATCGGATCTAGAAGAACAAAACACATATTCGAAATTGAGACTAGCAAAATTGCAATTGCTAAACTATAATCCCAAAGACAAAACAGTTTAACATTTTATGGCAATAATTCACCAAATTATTTCTAGTGTATACCAGGAACCTGGCTGGGAGGGAAACATTAAAGCAAAGACACTGCCTTTCTTTAGCCTTTGTCAGCAGCAGCTAAGAAACAATCAGTTAGTGCTTGGCATGAATAAAAAAAGAGGAATAAAAGGTAAAGATATACATTTCTGTTCAACTAACGTAGCTCCCAGTCAGGCTGCCCAATTAAAAAAAATACAGCTGCTAATGGACCACATGGTCCCACCCTCTTACTTGTGCCAACTCTAGAGCCTATTTGATTAACGGTAGAAAAAAGAAAAAAAAAGTGTATTTAGCAATAAACAAACTTAACTTGCTAACTTTCCCCAAGCCAATATAAACTTTTAAGGGGCGTGTAGAAATGGAGAAAGATTAGATTTGTTTTCTGCCAGTTCAGTGTGCCAAATGTGTATCAAGAAAAATGCCAGAACAAGCACAGGAAGGGGGAACATCACATAACCACGAAGAACCGTGACATCCCCCACGCACGCTTTCAGCAGTAACATGTTGCCAAATGGGTTCAGCTACATCATGCAAGTCAGCCTTTGAAAGGCTTGACTCTGCTAAATTAACACTAAAAAGCCTTGTAAAAAGATATAAAAAAATTAAAAATCTAACACATACTCCTCTCTCTTCCCCAACTCCAAAGATAGGTATAGTCTCAGACAAATAAGTCTCAGATCCATAAAACTTTTCCAGAACATTTCTACTGAACGGTAAAAAAAAACAAAACACTAGAAAACACAGCAGTAAAACCACAAAGGCAGTAGTAAAAAGCAAAAGGGGACAAAACAAAGAAAGAGCTTTTTGATATACACCCACACACACGTACACAGAGGTTACTACTCCCAGATTAGCTTGATACCGTAAAATGTTTATTTTGGGGGATGAAAAGAATAGATAATTAAGCACTTTTGCATGCAAAAGCTACTCCATATCCCCCCCCCATCATTAATGCTTTGTTTGATATCAGATGAAAGAAGAAATATAAGCAAGAAAGCACAGATAAAGTAAGCATTCGAGAGCAAGCTGTACTACACTTCCATGCAGATGGAAGACAGGTCTCCGTTTTGCTACCTGTAAACAGCAGCAGACAAAGAAAAGTTCCAGGTATATTCCATATAATTGACAGCATACAATTCTAAAAAACACAGAAGGCATGGAAATTTGCAATGTAAACATAGGTGTAGTTTGCTTTATACAATAAAGCAAGTGTGCAACGCAACTGGAAAAATCAGTAGAAAGGCAGAAGAGTGAAGTTTTCTAAAAGTAGTGGGTTTTTTGGGTTTGTTTTCAAGTTTTTCCAAATACTGGGCGTGTTGAAAGTTGCAGTTGTTTGTACTCAACAAGAGAGCTCCCTTTTCATCCTTACCTTTAGAGGTAAAACAAACATAAGCTTAAATTTATAGCATATGTCCTATTTTAAGGTTGGTGGGTTTTGTTTTGGTTTGTTTTTTTTTGGGGGGGAGCAAGCTTTCCCAAACTATAGTTATCTTAATTTTTTTTAAATGGTACCAAGGGATTCTCAATTCACCATGTCTAAGTTTACATATAAGGTTAATAAAATTAAGGATGAGACTGTTTTTTTTAAACTACAATTCTATTAAAACCAAAATAAGGTATGATAATTTTTTGTCCACATTCTGAAAATTCCAAATGACAAATTCAACCATCAGATGCTACAGTCATAACCATAATTTGTCTTTCTGTTCCAAGAAGTGAACTAACTGCATATTACTGCCTTATTTTACTGTTTCATTACTATTTTATTCTTGCGGTATTCTATTCCTTCAATATTTAAGGAGTTTTTTTCATGTCCACCTATGAAATCACATTGCTTCTAATCGGTTTGCATAAAATCAAACAGTGAAGTTAGTTCTGTGGGTTTTTCTAACTTCTGAACTACAACACGCTTCAACTACTTCCTTGGGGGGGGAACCAAAATACCCACACTTTAGAAATGTGCATGTAAAGCTTTGAGTAAGTACTTAACTACAGCTTCCACTGACTACAGTTTTCATCTATCTGCATTCTTTCAGAATTTATCTGATTACATCTGAAACCAAGCAAATGAATTTCAATCAAATCCTCTTTTTTCCCTCCCCAAAAAAGTCATCAAAATTTTTTTCATTTTTTTTTCCTTAAAAAATAACCTTGATTGTCACTAATTGGTAACCATTTAAAGCATTGTGGATTTTTTTTAAACCACAGCTAGCTTTTCCTTTAAGTTCTTGTATTTTTACTGTGATTTCCCTAGGAAACCTAACCTATGCCATCATGCCATGTTTACTTCCCAAATCACAACCACCCTAAAACAGACTACCCAGTATCAAAGAAAGATAGCACAGGATACAGGTATCAAGGACAAACATATCTGCACAGCCTTCCCAAGAAAAGATCAATCCATGGTGCAAATGAATGCAGCAGATGAGGGGAATGTTGTAGCAGAAGTTCAACTGTTATTGTTATTTAGCTTGCTTGATGGCCAATAAACATTCATGTAACTCAAAGTACACATTGCTTCTTGCCAAGTCAATACAGCAGAAACAAAAATTACTCTAACAGGGTTTCAGAAACAATTGCATATTTAAAAAGTTACAAATTTATACAGATGTGCTGTAAGGAAAACCTTCTAGGTGATTTTTAAAAAACTCTTAGCAAGTGCCCACCACTTTTTATGGAAAACTAGAGTTAAGCTAAAAATGAGTGGGTACAAAGGAAGAGAAAGTTGGCTTCTGTTAAATGAAGTTATGTGAAAGTAGTTGCATCAGTTAACCGCCTTCTTACACAAAGAACAAGTGAGCTGCAGTTAGCTAAATGATGCAACTGAGAGACATGGTGATTAAAAATGGATCAAACGGAATTCACAGGTACCATTTTTCAACAACTTGCTGAAAATTTTTTACAGTATAGTGCACTAGAGGCTCACTTTACTGAAAATATTAAGTGATTCAGCTGCAAAGCACCAGTTCAATGACCTGAATTCCTTTGATTTTTTTTTTTTTTAAGAAACAGTATATGCAAAATGTATTCTTATAAAAGGTTAAAAAGAACCCTACATTTTTACACAAAAGTTCAAGCAAAAAAATGTGATTTTAAGAGAAAGATGCTTAAAACATAGTTTTTCATTTGTCATCATCATTAAACATTGCTAAGTCTTTGCTCTAGCATGTCACTATTGCACCCCTTTGTGGAAGAACAGTGAAAAACATCTCATTTAATTCTAGTATTTTAAACTTGCAATATCTCTATATAAAAAATCTGTATTTAAGCACTTCCTGCTGTTTGTCCAGTATACCAGGTTTCAAATAAAGCATAAGCATTTATATATACCTCTACTTCTATCCTGAAGAATTGTAAGGCGTATTTTATAATTCATAAATAGAAAAAAAGAGAGTCTGGAAATTTCTTGTTCAAGTTTTCCTCTAAGCAGAACTCTTTCTTGCCAAGGAGAATTTTACCCTACTATCAGTAGACTATACTATTAATCTGCATACAGATCTGGAGACTGAGATTTTATTTGCCTAAGAAATGCACAATTTCTCCTCAGGTAAGCAAAGCAGAAAAAAGCATCAGAAAATAACTTTTTCCCTGCAACGTCCTTTTCCTAGCCTTCAAAAGACAAATGGACGCATAGAGAAGGTATGCAAAGCAGTTCCATAGCCTCCCAACATCTGTATCAGCTGAATAACTCAAAGTAATTGATAAAGAATCACTAAGCTTAACTGATACCCTCAGGTTTACACTGATTCTTTTGCCAAAAAAAGTTGGGAGAAGCAGCAGAAAATTGCATCTCACTACAGTATATCTTTAGAATGTCTTCTCCGGGGCAGGGGGAATAAAAAAAAATAAAAAATTGGCTAAAAAGGATTTTTTCAAAAGAAAAAAAAAAGTGACATGTAAAGAGGAAAGGAGCTTCACTGAACACATAAGTAGTGGAGTTTGAGTTAGACAAAAGTAGCATTTACTGCTTAAATGCAGGAGAAAAAGAAAGGTAGATTAGGGGTAGGAGGTAGCTGTTACTCACCTCTCCCACTTAACATCATTTTTAGAGCCCCCTTCTACTCACAAATACAATCTAAGCACTTTAATTGTGCTGTCACAGCTTCATATAAAACAACTGGCAAGGTTACTAACTCCTTGTATCTGTCCTGCCCAGCTACACCTTCTTTTGTACTGACTGTCAATCAACTTCTGAAGTCCTGGAGCTTCCTGCACACCCATTTCAAGCTGCTTTGTCAACCATGATGGTGCAGGAATGAAAAAAATAAACCCTCAAATACTTCTACAGAGGGCAGTGAGTGCAATAGATTTCTAGGGGGTAATAACATAATAGAGCCCAAGCTAAGTGTTCTTGTTTATCACTCAAAGCCTCAAGGCTTTCCTAGTACTTTCAACAGTCCCAAGTTTTGGAACTTTTGAAAAGACGTTCCCAAGAACTGTTTAATATCTTCATCAATGACACAGTGGGATCGAGTGCAACCTCAACAAGTTTGCAGACAACACCAAGCTGAGTGGTGTGGTTGACACATCCGAGGGACAGGATGCCATCCAGAGGGACCTGGACAAGCTTGAGAAGTGGGCCTATGTGAACATCATGAGGTTCGATAAGGCCAAGTGCAAGGTCCGGTACTTGGGTCGAGGCAACTCCTGGCATCAATACAAGCTGGGGGATAAAGAGATTAAGAGCAGCCCTGAGGAGAAGGACTCAAGGGTACTGGTGGATGAAAAGCTGGACATGAGCCAACAGTGTGCGCTTGCAGCCCAGGTGGCCAACTGTATCCCGGGCTGCATCAGAAGAAGTGTGGCCAGCAGGTCGAGAGGGGTGATTCTGCCCCTCTACTCTGCTCTGGTGAGACCCCACCTGGAGTACTGCATCCAGCTCTGGAGCCCTCGGCACAGGAAGGATGTGGACCTGTTGGAGCGGGTCCAGAGGAGGGCCACAAAAATGATCCAAGGGCTGAAGCACCTCTCCTATGAAGAAAGGCTGAAAGAGTTGGGGTTGTTCAGCCTGGAGAAGAGAAGGCTGCGGGGAGACCTTATTGCAGCCTTTCAAGTACTTCAAGGGGGCTTGTAAGAAAGATGCAGACAGACTTTTTAGCAGGGCCTGTGGTGATAGAAGGGCTAATGGTTTTAAACTAAAAGAGGGTAGATTTAGACTAGATATAAGGAATAAATTTTTTACACTGAGGGTGGTGAAACACAGGAACAGGTTGCCCAGAGAGGTGGTAGATGCCCCATCCCTGGAAACATTCAAGGTCAGGTTGGACAGGGTTCTGAGCAACCTGATCTAGTTGAAGATGTCCCTGCTCTTTACAGGGGGGGTTAGACTAGATGACCTCTAAAGGTCCCTTCCAATCCGAACCATTCTGTGAACACCCTTTACATAAGGATGACAAGTTTTACTTCTCTGTACATACCTATAGCACAGTATACCGTGATTTTTACCCAGCAAGAAAACTCATTCACACAGCACTTATACATCAACAAATACACTAAACATTTCAACATTATATTATTTACAGCTTCCTTAATAACTAGCTCTATAGATAAGTACACTGCTAATACTTTGGTGAATTAAGTTTTACACGTCTAAATCCTTTTCATTCTCAGAAGTGAGCCAGGATGCTCTGGACATATCCCACAGTCTGTGAAGGCACTGTCCTTTTACTGCAAGCAGAGTACCCCCCTGCCCCTCCATCTTCCCATAAGCCATAATTAACAAACTTCTTAAATCAAGAACATGAACCTTAAAGTGTACTTTAAAATATACTTTATCTCCTCCATTTAGTCAGATAGGAAAAAGCCAGACAGAAAGCATGAGGGAAAGGTAAGGGATGTTTGCAAGAGCCATCTCAACTTGTGGTTCTGGCAAGCCAAGTTTCAAATTCTATTTTCAGCCTACTGTTTTTCATATCATCAATGTATGCCCACCATTTAATTTTAACACCCCATCTGCTCCACCCTCTTAAAATACATCAGCAGTTCTACTCTCTTTAAGACATCGGCGTTTGGGATTAAAAGGTTCTCTTTACTGGAATCCAGTCAAAATGGACTGATCTGGAAGTACATCTGCCTCTGGAGGTCTTTCATTTCTAGCTGGGGAAGAATAAGAATTCTAGGAGTACAGACTGGCTTCTACTATACGCGCATCCCTTTAATTCTAAATAAAAGCAATTGACAGCTTGTGGTGGGTTGACCCTGGCCAGCAGCCAAGCACCAATATGGCCATTCACTCACTTGCTGCCTCCAGCAGGAGCAGGACAGAGGAGAGAGCGGGAAGAACAAAAGCAAGAAAACTCAGGTGTCAAGTTTTCTCAACAGTTTAATTACTGAAGGAAAGAGAAAGTAAAAAAAAAAAAAGCCACGCAAAAACAATCACTCGCCACCTCCCACAAGCGGGCCAAGGCCCAGCCAGCCCCTGAGCAACAACAACCTCGGAAGCCACACCTCCTCCCCCTCATTCTTCCTCTACCTTCAGTTTATATCGCTGAGCATGACATTAGATGGTATGGAATTTTCCTTTAGCCAATTTGGGTCAGCTGTCCAGCTGTGTCCCCTCTCAATCTCATGACCACCCTGGCCTGCTCACAGGGGACAGAGGGAGGCAGAGTGCGGGAAAGAGAAAGCCTTGATGCTGCGCAAGCACTGTCCAGCAACAGCCAAAAGGCTGGTGTGTTACCAATGCTGTTTTAGCCACAACTCCAAAACACAGCAAGATCCACGCTGCTAGGAAGAAAGATAATTCCACCCCAACCAGACCCAGGACAGAGCTATGTTTTAAACCAATACAAACCACAATACTCACGGAAACATATTCAGGGATAGAAAGCTGATCTTCAGGAAGAGACTTTAGCTTCTCATAGCAATCGTCTGTTAATTCCAAATCTCGCAAGCTACGACGGATATCTCCAGCCCTCTCCCTTAACTGATGATTTGTTTCCTCCAGTTGCTTCTGTCGCAATAAAATAGTTTCCATTTCTTGTTTCATTAGAGCCTGATGTTTTCTTCAAGATTGATTTGAAAACAGAAGACATTAAGTGGAGAGTAACACAAGTGACAAACCTTCACAATACCCTGGGGCAAGGGAGTGAGTTATGCTCATTTTGTAGAGGGGAAAATTTACAGAGGGATTAGGCAATTAGAACAAGAGTGTATACCACCCTGGTTACACAATCATATCAGACACAGTATACATAAAAAGCCAGGAACTTCATAGTCATTGACAATACAAAGCTGAGTCTGAGAAGTGACAATCTCCACATATCCTGACTTGAATTTATAAGTTAGTCTTAATCTACCAATTAAAAGATTAAAAACATGAAAAAGCAGAACATATTTCCACACAAAACCCAAGGAACTAGTAAATCACAAAATAAAGCAATAGTAACTTCAATTTGTGTCCTGCCAAGTTACAGCATACACATGCTTATGGCCTATTCCACACACAACCCCTCATTTTCTACCCAGTGCAACATACGAAGTTGGGGCCCTTTAAAAAAAAACAAACAAAACCACCCAAAAAACTACAAACACCACGACACTAAACAAGCAACCTTACCTCCAGCCTTAAAATGCTATCATTACCATTATCACCAGTGACAAAGTATTATACGGCAAGAGAAACTGCACATTACTTAGGTCAGTTGCTTTTGATTTAAATAAAATAAACACTTTGCAACATCTCTACTTTTTTTTTTTTTTGAGGTTTTAGCTGTAACTCTTGAAAACATATTAAAATTAAATAATTCTTCAAAACGCAATAATACCTACATTATTTAAAAAGTAATATTAAAAATAGTAGCCAGTACTACAAGGCGATGTCTGCCCCACTTGTTTCAAAAAGACAAAAGAAAATTCCAGGTCAGCAGAGCAGTCACACAAGGAGATATGCTACACATAGTGTACAAATCTGTTAAATGGGGATGAGAAGCGAGGTAAGAGACAGACAGGAAAACGAATGAAAACTAATGAAAAGACTGGGGAAAGGAAAGTAGTTCAACTTTTTAATGCCTACTAATAACAATTAGCACATCAGTATTTCTTTTACTGAACACTCCTCATATAATTCAAGTATGGCCAACATAAAAATATCCCACTCTGGTGTAAAAAAAGCATACAGAATGACAGACATTTTTCTGACAGTCAGCTGCTCTTAGTTGAAAGACTTTGCTGTAACTAATCTCAGGTCTGGCTTCACATCCCTAAACCTGTTCCAGGCTTACTACAGAATATGGCTTTGAATTAGTCACATCCTGTAAGCTGGTGCATCCTCTGCTGTCACAGGAGAATATTAAGTAATGCTCTTCCTTCGCAGTCCTGTGACAGGTGTTTAAACGTCTAATTGACAAAGTAATTTGGATAAGCCTACTGGCCAGTTTATTTTCAGCTATAGGGTGACTCAAAACGTTTCAGAAAAGCAAGGAGAAAAGTAAGTTTCTACATCATCAACTGAAAGCATTTCTGATCAATAAGGAATCCTAACCGGCAGTGCTAAACATTATCCCCTTCCTTCCCCAGGTCATCCAGGCTGCAGAGTTAGTAAAAATTCAGTTTAAAGTCATCGAAAGTCTGCCCGCTCTACCTATTCCTATTTGCTCTTTACTGGTTTTAAGAAGGTTCTTACTCCAAGTTTCTGTGCAATTTTGAAGCCACATAGGAATAAAACCAAACCCACAAACTTCAGCCAGTGAGAGCTGAATTCAAATTTACTTATATGTAAATTAAATATGTAAATGAAAATTTTAGAACAGAAATACTAGTATCATCTGCAAAAGAAATCATATTCCTGCAATTCATAATCAGCACTTTCCATTAACTGTCCGTGAATTAATTTGAATTCATATTAATAAGTTATTAAAGATGAAGGTTTTTTTAATTCCATCATACCTAGCATCTTCTTGCTGTAATGCCAGCTGGCTATCCAGTCGTAAAGACAACACCTGCTTTTGATGGATTGCATCATTAAGCTTCTCTTCTAGCTCTTCAATCTAAATATAAAGAACATAAATATAAAAATGAAGAGAAGAAGTTAGCGTGGTAATTTTAAAAATATATTTGACAAAAAAACAACTTCAAAGAAAAAGCAGAGACTGCAATGCGCTGGGAAGTACAATAATGACTAACAAGACCTCTAAATATGCCAAGGCTGCATAAAACACAGAATGCTGTCTGTCCTAACGAACTAAAAAATAAAAAAGACTTAGTTCTACAATTGATCTTTTTCAGCCAAATAGCTATTTGTTCAGCTGATTTCAAACTAGGCTTAAACTCAGAGCAGCAAGCCAGTGAAAGCCAGTTGGTATACAGCAAGTTGTAAATACTGACTGCACGCAAACGTGGCAAAGCTTTTACACCTTTCTTAGTTTCATGCATCTTAGTGGAAACTGTACACAACAAAATCTCCTACTCTTAGCATGTTGGTATATTCAAGCCACATTTTCATTAATAGATTATTCAGTAGCATTCAGGTGACTTTTTTAGTATTGCACAAATTGATGTTAAAAGCTCTATTAAGTTGCTTACATCACTAAGAATTATTCATCACTTGTAAAAGAATATAGGTCTTTTCCCCTTTGCTTGTAAAAAAGGAAAAACTAATTCGACCGCCCTCATCCATTTACAGGTATGCTGCCTTGGACAAATCAGTTAAGTTTTACTTATCTTTGTTTGCACCTTTTATCTTTTTTTTTTTCCCCCCCTTAAGAAAAGAAATCTAAGTAGGCTTCCAGTATGCAATTCACAGAATTTCTTTTCAGAATGGAAGTTTCTACCATACTCTAAAAGCACCAGAAACAAGAAAAGAACATACCACAAAAGAAGCAACATTTCTTACCTTGGTCAAATATTCTACTTTCAAGTTGTCAATCATCAAGTTTTTCTGAGATAATTCAATTTTAAGCAGCTGAAGATTATGGAGCAACTCTTTCCGTTCGATCAGCTGCTTAGTGATTTTAACAGTACCCTCTCTCTCTTCAGAGGAAGAAACATCATCGGTGGGTATTGTGGTTTCTAAGCTAATATCTTCAGACTCCAAGGAGCTAGAAATGTTTACTTTCCTGATTTCCTTAGAGCTTTTATGTGACATTTTCTTCCACTATTTGCAAAGCTTTTTGAAGTTATACTTTGAGGCGAGCCCCCTGAAGAATCACCTGCAAGAACCAAGTAAAAGGCATTACGGCATTATGAAAGATTAACCAGTTAAACAAGACCGCTCAGCAAAACTTCTCAGCATCACGCGAACGCATTTTTTTGTTCGCCCAAGAGAAACATTTTAAGAAGCTCTGAAGAGGGCAGGTGCTCGAGGACTCTTTCCTCAATAACCGTTAGCGAGAGGTTTGACGGCAATAAGCTACATGGCGGTGCGAATCGAGCGCGACTAGTAAGATGTTACTGCTCAATCAAGACGTGCACCTGCCGGTCAGCCAGAAGAGCCCGCACGGAAGAATCCCGAGACCCACAAGGCGCTCAGTGCCAGAGAACACCCGAGGAGGGGCGCAGCAAGGCCAGCTACAGAACGCGGTAAAGGAATGCTTCGACACCCACTTTTGTGTCCTCTGAAGAAGTAGCTCCGTTGCTCCTACCAGCCTGATTTGCTAGCGCTTTCCACAAGCCAGCTTCTTAACAGCCGCACGTGCTTTTACAACCGCCTGGCGTAGACCACAGCTTTGGCTTTGGCGATCCACCGATGCAGCCCCTTCAAAGCCCTGCGGAGAAGGGAGATGGGGCGGCTGGGAGCCCCGGCCAGCGCCGAGCCCCCCGGGGGCTAGCTCTCCCGGGCAGGGCAGCGCCGGCCCTCCGCTCCCCGCGGCCGGAGCGGCTCGGTGCTGCGGGAGATGCTGCTCCCCCCGCTGCATGCCCGACCCTGCGGCCGGCCGCGGGCAGCCGCCCGGCGGGTAACGGC
>VZTL01032243.1:2254-21084 GCA_013400535.1 Scopus umbretta
TGGCCCAGGCTGTGGTTGTTGGTTTTGTTTTGGGCATTTTTTT
Organism: Scopus umbretta; assembly: GCA_013400535.1. Taxonomy (NCBI): domain Eukaryota; kingdom Metazoa; phylum Chordata; class Aves; order Pelecaniformes; family Scopidae; genus Scopus; species Scopus umbretta. The sequence goes on from VZTL01032243.1 coordinate 2,298, forward strand.
AATCAGTCTGCTGGCACAAAGGAATTGCAAAAATGGTTTAGCAGGATATCCAACTATTTCCCTGTCATGTATCTACCAATGGGAGTTTTCTGGAGATCCACTTCAGTCAAGGCAAGCTAGGGTAAGCATGAGGCCAATCTCCTTTTCATGCAGTGTTGATATGAGTAGAGCAGGTCTAAAATAGCCATTGCCAAAGAATCTCAAAATCTCTAAAATTTTTCACATTCCCTCTCCACTCCTTTTCTTTCTCTTATTCTTTCATATGTCAGATTCAAACTTTCTTTTGCTACATTATGGACTCCATATTAGTTATCATAAAATCAAGATGTCATACAAAACTATGCACCACACTATCACAACATAAGAGACAGTGGGAATAATTCCCAAAAGTTCACAGGGTTAAAAGCAATAACAACAGCTGGAGTTATCTGAGTTTCCCATATTCAGCGGATGCCTCTGAAGCTGATGTATATTATATGGTATGAACACTGTAAATATAGGTACCATGATAATAGAATGGGAATTTTTATGCTATTAAATTGACAACAAAAGTTTCAGAGTGAGTTACTAGGGATGCCCAGCATAAGCTGCAGGTTCCCAGAAGCAAGGCAGAACCCATTTAAGCTGAGTGCTTACCCCCTGAATAAATATGATGTGCTCTCTCTGAGGCACAGCACTCGTGAATTTTTGAGGGGACAGATATTTTATTCCAGCAAGGCTGCAGCTAGCAATATAGTCAAAGTCCACTACAGTTGGAAGGAACTAAAGCAGGAAGATGGGAACAATTTACTGTTGCAGTTCATATACCTTTCCTCACAGATAAGGCTCCTCACATGTACATAATGACATCCCTTCATGTGATGGTCTTGCTGCTGATCCATACACAGCACTTTCACAGGAGAAAAAGATGGAGACCACTTGTGAGAGGTTATGACACACATAAGTGGTAAAGTAATCTCAGGAACTATGTTACATGTCTGTCACCTTTGTCTTTCCTTTGCTGCCATGGACACTGTGATATGGCTGTTTCACGTTACTGCCTTAAAATTTGGAATTCAAACACGATTTTAAGGGAACCGCGTAACTCTATTACAAGGAGATATTCCGTGTTTAGATAGCTGCTTGGCACTTGACACAGACATCTCTGAACAGACAGGAATAAAATAAAGACTTATATGTAGAATATAGACTGAATCAACGATGTTTTCTCTGACTGCTGTGAAAAGCTGATTTAACCTTGACCAGAGATGCTGGAAGAGAGCCTGTGTGAAATTAAAGCAGCAGAGATCAGGGCCAAATCCTCAGCTGGTAAAACTGTCAGAGCTGCACTGAGGTAAATGGTGTTAAATCCCCACTATTAAATGGGACAGTCCATGTTACATCATCCAAAAAACACTTTAAAGTATGAAAAGCCAGCTAGCAAGCTCAACAAGAACAAATGGTTTACAGAGCAGGAAAAGCTCCTATTCATTAAATAAGGGTCAAGCATATGGGCCAGTAAACTTCCCTTCATTTGATCAATTATGCTTTAAAAATCAAATGAAAACCATTCTTAAGGATATGTCAAACAGTTAAAGCCACAAGAATGTCCCACGGTTGGGTAACAGTAAGGCAGTAAATCAGATCTTTTTGTAGGCCTAGCGAATGCAGGGCAAACAATAACAAAACAGACAATGGCAGCAGAGCTGTATCCTTTGAACTGGACACTGTAACAGATATATACTGTGTTTGGAAAAGCAGCACAATAGCACGTTGCTGAGAGCATAGAGAAAGCTAAAACAAAAAAAAAAAATCTGGCTTTCTTCCACTTTCAGTCACAAAAAGCCATGAGGAAGTTGAGATACGAGGACATCGCAAGTGCTTTCAAACAGGTCATTCTGCTACGTGAGGTCAGCAGTACTGCTGCTATTGACTTCAGCTGAATCAGGCTTTGGCGCACTGTTTTTAATTTATCACATTACTGAAGTTATACACTGATATAAATCCACACCAGAGCAAAACTGGAATAATGCTGTAGTTAATCAGGCCTAATGAAACACTGGCCCTCTAGGTCAGAAATACAGCTGTATCTCTGATGTTAGGATTAATACTCGTTCAGCTTTGAAATTAGTTAAAAAGATTCTTTCTGTGGATGTCACAGATCACATACGGAGAGGTTAACCAGCACAACCCTCAGATCCATGTGATCTGGAAAAAAAAAAGCCACACAAAGAGGTGCAAATCAATAATTCTAATGATCCATCTGCCAAAAGAAATTCCATTGGCTAAGCACTAATATAAAAAATCAGCTTGATAGTACGGATGAAGCCTAACACCAAAAATATCTGCAGATTCATAAACCTTTTCTTGCGGTCCAGGCAATAAAAGAGCAATACTTGTTGCACATATTACTGAAGAGGAGGAATGACATACACGTGCCATCTGCCCAACATCAAACAGAGCATTCGTATTTTCTGATTGACCTGCTGCAGATACATTTAAAAAACTCATTGATGAACTTCCTTCAGGAAAAGAATTATCTGCATACCCAGAAATTATAAGGTATTTAAAATAAAGTCTGCTGAGTTAAGTCCTTGTTAATCTTCCCCTAAGACACTCTCAAAATCAGTACCAGAGATCCCTAAGGAATGAAGTGTTGGGTTTATAATGGCTGATGATTTAATTTACAAAAGTTTTGATCATATTGAAAGACACAGACAATTTTTCCATATAATAGAGAGACATAACGCTGAACTTAAATCTGGTTGAATAGACACCATCTACCCAGGGAGCGAAACCAAGCAGAAAGAGTTGATTTACAGCAGTAATTCTTTTTACTAGCTCAGGCATCTCCTTGCTTCAGCATGCTCCATATCATGCCCGTAGCTCATTCCTATAGCAGTATGCGGACTGCAGCCTCAACAATCCCTGCTGGGGTATTTTCTCCCACTGTCACGATTGCCCAGTCCTCTGTTCCCTGGCCTGTGCTCACATCCTGGCGTGTGAATGAGGTCACTCATGCAATCCATGCTTGAAACGCTCACAAGTCATTGACTGGGACTCTTTGCCCTGCAATGCGTAGTGCTCTCTGGTATGACTGGGAGAAGCACTGAAGCAAATACACCACTTTGAGAATGACAGTAATTCTCACTAACATATATGCATGACTTCAGCTGAGAGCAAGTTACACAGGAATGTGCACCTTACTGAAGATACTCCTGTAAAAAGTAGCATTTGTGTAACATTAAGAGATACACATAAACAAACATTTCAGCCATCGAGAATTCTGTTCATTTATTTTAAAATACTTCATTTGATCAAGCTCCTTTCTTGTTTATGCACCTCTCACAGGAATGCGTACTTAGTGCTAGAAGGGCAGTAATTTATACCATCATCTCTCAACAACACTGCAGCCACCATTTGCTCCTAAATGGAACACAAACACTATGCCTGTATTGATGTAGAGAATTTTGGCAGGTTGTTTCAAGACTTACTGATGTAGCATAATACTTTACTTATATAAATTAACTACATTCTAATGGAAAGTGTATTTTACAAACATTTTTGTCTTTAGCTGCAACTAGAACACAGATATGGAAGACAATTTGACTTCAGGATGGGTCACATGCTTAGCAAAGCAATAAACACATCTTCACCAACTGAAAATAAAGCACATTTCATTCTGCAGAGCCAGAAAACTATCACAGAGATATATTTCTCCCCTGTAGTTTTGTATTAAATAAAATCCACTGTTTTATAATGACAGGAGATTTTAATTGCAAAGAAATTTAAATGCAAAGAGCATTTAAATCCCCACAATTTCGGCATTTTAGGAAAAGAAGAATGAACAGAACCTTGTAGTGTCAGAAAGAGAAATATGACGATTTCAGCAGTTTAAGAAAAGCACAGTATCATAGGTATTGAAAAAAGAAAGTTAGCAAAGGGCAAAACAAGTTTTGTTATGGCCTGGGATATATGCTTAGATAAAAGACATGATAGTTCCAAAGAACACAAATGAAAAAAAAACTGGTTCAAGTTCATTAAATGACAGACTATGGGAAAAGCAAGAGAGAATTTGACCTAAAAGCCTATTTCTTAGAATATGATTCCTACACTAAGATTCAAAGAGAAGCCAAAACTAATAAACAATTAGTACAGCGTTGATGTTTATGCATATCCAATCACGATGTGCAAGGCAAAGAATATCAGCAGGTCAAGTTACTGAGTGAACACCCAGCGAGGTATATCAGTTGCTTAAAACATTCACAGGGCAATGAGATGGCTGAGAAAGCCCACAGCAACTTCAATCCCTTAAACACAGCACAAAACCACAGTTAAAGATGTGTGGCTGGGTCCAACTGGATCTTCAGATTGCATCACTGAACAGAACTGGCTTCTTCAGCGTTGATGCCGACGAATGTATGAATATGGGCATTGCTGTTCAGAAGGTCATAAATACATAAGTAGATAAATGAGCTATTTACACTTGTGTTAAACAGCAAATTAAAAAAAAAATATGTGAGGAATGACACAGAGAAAACCACCCTCCAGCCTGAGAGTCACAGCCACAATGCCAAGCTGAACTATCCACCTGAGAACAGACCAAAGATGTCTCAATCAGGAAGAAACATCATGATGGACTTAGACTCTCAACAGTGGACATGGCTGTCCCAGCTAGCCATCAGTGTGAAGTGAGGGGGGAAACCTGGCCTCTCACTGCAACAGAGGGGAATCACTAAAGTACAATTCAGCAGATAGGAAGGAATTCACCCCTGTTTTAGCAGAAGCATAATGCAACACTGAGTTTGTTGAGATCTAGATTTGCTGTTATAAAACAGGTAATAACAGCTCTGAGAGGTAAGAGGGTATGAGAAGGGCACCACAGACACATTTGCACTTTCATGTCCACACCTGTCTCACACACCCAGCTGAGTCTCAAGAGATGGTGGCAACCATCAAGAGACTAAGTTTTACTAGCAATGGAGGAAACAGCTCATATAAGTAAGTTCCTTTCACATCTTTACCAAACACTCAGACAGACAGAAATGCTGAGAACTGAACTGTCACTTTCATGTATTTCAGTAAGTTTTGATTTAAAATCTCCGCTCTCCATGTGGAAGTGGCAAAATGCCAGGAGGAATGGGTTCATCTGTTGTGATGTAGTTCCTTTTTGGGATTTTCCAGGTAAAATTTGTTCAGTCTTCCAAAGTCTCCCTTTGATGAAAAATCAGTCTCAGGTGCTGCAATAAGCAACAGCTATGACAGTGAAACAGAAGAAAGTATGCAGTGTCAAACATTACACTAGCGACTTGAAGTTGTTGCCATCTGCTTTCTGTATCCTGATCTGAGCAAAACAAGTTTAGTGATTGTAGTCCTGTTCCTCCAGCACAGAAATCTCCATGAAAAGTACCATTGCAACCAGCATCACTCTTGCTACACCTGGTAGGAAGGTCAAGTATTTAATAGACAATGACACTATCTAAGGTCACCTCCAGATGATCCTTGTCCAAAGTAGGTTAGAGGAACAGCAGAGGGATGATGAGGGAAAACATACCTTAAGCACAATTTTCTTTTTGAGTACACAGCTGAGGTTGGTTTTGCTTTCTGTTAGCCAAGGACAACAAAAGCCATAGCTGTGTGATAAACTTTTTTTGAGCAAGCTGGACAGAAATGTCCTTTAAAATTAATCTAGAGAGGAATAAAAACTCTTTCACTTAGCAACAGCCTCTTAGTCCCTCGGCCCTTCTGAAAGTCTATCCCTCTAAAAGAGGTGCCTCTAGTCCTCTCTGTTCCTTTTGGGCTGTCAGCTGGGAATCGTTGCTCTCGGCTAATTTCCAGTATTTGGGTACTGTTTTGTTATACAGCGGGACCAGCTATTCCCACAGGTCCTTCAAGGGGCCACATGCACTATTACACTTCTTTATCCCATGCTGTCAGTGTAAGACTGTCCATATTTGCTACAATGGCAAAAAAATTACTTTTGAAAGAAGAATGCTTATGACCCCCTGTGTTTTGGACCATAAGTAGAACCTTGTGCCCCGATGGCCAGTCTGGGAGCTGCTAGGCATGGCTTCATGTGAAATTTCAGGGCACACAGTTCCTTGAGCGATCAGATCTGATATGAACTTCAGTTCGCATCTGCAGAAGTTTAACACGTCTCAGATCTTTCTGACAGCACTGGAGTTTTTGCTGATGCTGAAAACATTTTGCTGCTAGTTTATATCCTTTCCTGAGGAAGGACAGAAAGAGAAGCCAAAGCTTTAATTCTTCTAAGCTATTCTTCTTATTTTTCTTTTTATACACATTTTTACCCATAGGCATCTTGGTTGCTAGCTGTACTTGCCAGTCCCACAAGCGCTTTGGAAGCCTTCTCAAAAGAAGCTTCTTCCTCATCGTTACCATGTCTCCGTTTGTAGAAAACTCACTGAATAAAACATGCTCATCTCTAACTTCTCCTTACTGTCTTTTCTAGAAAGACATACTACTCATACCTTCTGCAAGTTTCTAGGGTATGTAGGGTACTACCCACAGCACTGCAACACGCACTGTGTAGTCTGGATGTTACACATATTGTGTAGTCAGGTTGTTGGGAAAGGAGGGCTGTCTGAGTGGACCTCCTCTGTGTTATTAAATACCACAACGAAAGCTTAAATACTGTGCTGACATGAACTTCATGAATACAAAAGAGAGACTTACAGGTTGGTAAAAGTGGCAAGGATGCCAAAGAGCACACTCCCACACCCTAGGGTGGTATCTGTGCTCGCAAGAAGATCTGTTTGCTTCTGTTCCTGCCTTGAGTGAAGAGGGACAGAAACAAGACTAGCTGCTATGATCCAGAACTGAAATACAGAAATGCTTTACAGGGCAAAGGAGTGGTAGGATAAGCGCTACAATAGACAAGCAGGCTCAGTCAGCACATTGTTGCAGGCAGATGACGTGCCAGCAGAAGAGAACAGCAGTCCCAAGACAATTGTGGCTGGCCCACAACCTCAGTCTATGTCAACTCTGTGGCCTGTAAGCCAAAGGTTTGCTTTTTTCCCTCACTCCCTTGCATACCACATGGCATCTGCAGCCTTACACAACTACTGACTTCTCCCTGGATCTTTGCGTGAGCGAAACAAAGTCGGGAGCAGACTCTAGATAGTAGCAGACAGTATGTCAGACATTTGATCTGAGAGCCGAACAAGGGTAAAGGCAACTCTGACTCCGAAGAACCCTCCTGCCTCATTCCAGGAGGAAAGCCCAGCTTCCTTGAACTTCCTGCACATGTGACAATTCCCTTTTCTGGCCATCCAGGTACTTTTGCACAGCTCTGTAGAAGTTGTTCATTCTTCCTGATGATCTCAGTCTTTGGTGGTCCCTGTGGCAAATGACTGTGGTTCTTCATGCAGTTCCTATCTTGCTGGAGTTCATCCCTTACAAGAGGCTGAAGAATCCCTTGTGGAACTGCTTGAAGGAAACAAACAAAAAGAAAGGTCTCCACTGGATTACAGCTCATTGCATGTACCAGAAGGTATTTAAATGAATGAAAATTATACTTACACCCAGACTGTTCTGCAAGATCATTACTTTCACTGCAGGACCATTACTCTAGCTACTGTGCCTTTTTAAGTTACGCATCCTCTAATAATGGTCATGGTGTCAAAACAGTGAGATGCATACCTTATTTCTTCTCAGCCAAGAAATCAATTATAAGGCTGCTCCTGGAGAATCTCCATATATGCCAATATGTAACCAGCATTAAATTCCTCAGATTAACTGAGAGTCCAGGGCCTCTCTGCAGCAACACAGACTGTTAGAATTAGGTGTTTGGAAGAGATGAGAAACGGTACTTCAAAATGGTGCTTCCTTCACAGAGACAGAGCAAGACTAGGGGCAAACCCAGGCTAATGCCTATTTCCATGCACCATCAGAGAAGCTGGCAATGGAAAAGGTGCAAGATAATTCAGCCTTTCCCCTGGATACTAAACAACATAGCTAAAAAAGGGAAGATTTTCAGCTGGTGGAGCAGGTGGGTAGGAGGGAGTCTGGGAAACTTGACCCAGCCAAGTTTTGAGTGCTGAGCAACATCCTACATGCAGTATGGGATTCTACCCACATACACCAAAGAAGTGGATAAAGGCAGCCCCTTCCTTCCCCTTCCCCTTCCTTTTCCTTTTCCTTTCCCTTCTCTTCCCCTTCCCTTCCTTTTCCCTTTTCTTTTCCTTCCCTGCTTCCTTCCTTCCTTCCTTCCTTCCTTCTCTCCCTCTCTCCCTCTCTTTTCCCTTTCCCTTTCCTTTCCTTACCCTTCCCTTCCTTTTCCTTCTCCCTTCCCTTCGCACCGCGGCGACCTTGCCCCCCCCTCCCGGGCGGACGGCCAGGCGGGCGGCCCGGGCCAGGAGAGGGCGCTCGAACACCAACCAAGGGCGGGGAGTCGCCTTAATCAGCACCTCCAGCTAATTAACGCTCCGCTTAAAGGCTCTGGTTTTGCGGGGATTAGCTCGCTCGCACTCAGAGGCGGACGCAGGCAAAAGAGAGGTGATCAGGGCGCAGCTTACAGGCGTGCCGGAGTGAAGTGACTGCAGTTTATTTGCAGAAGCTCCTCTTTTTGCTTTTGTTTTTCCCTATGCAGCCAAGTTCTTTGCCAAGGGAAATGTCTTGTCTTCCCCAAGGCAGAAATTGAAGAACATGATTCAGGCAGGGGAGCAATAAGGCAGTTTCATACTCTGTTTTATTCCTGGGGGCTGTGAGTTTCCTCATTGAACCTACCTACTGCTGCCCCTTTCCCAGCGTGCAGTAGTTACAGGGACAGACAAATTGGGAAGCCACAGCTGCTCCTGCAAGGGTGTGCTTGTGTGCTGGCTCCTTTCTTCTTGCTACTCTTTCATGTCCCACCTCTCCCTTAGGCCTGGCATGTCTCCTGCACCTCGAGGAGACAGCTGAGGGGCTTCTGGAGCACAGAGCCCACATCCCACCCACCTGCAGTGCCAAGCCCTGGCACCATATCCTGTGGTGCCCAGGATGCCAGAAGCATCCCTTGGAATGCCTGCATTGAGGATTAACATACAGAAGACCCTGCCCCACAGGCTTCCCCAGCACCCTTCCCCTAACCCATAATCCGATGCATGAGGTCTCGCATACTGGGCAGAAGTGGTGACATCCTTGGGCCCCCTGGTCTAACTTCAAAGTTGGCCTTGCTCTGCGCAGGAGTTTGGGTGGTGACCTCCAAAGTTCCCTTCCAAACCAAATGGTTCTGTGATTCTCAGTGCTGGATAAGTACAGATAAAACATGCTTATTCCCATTTCACACTGCAGAAACAAAAGGTGTAGACAGGTAAGTCAGTTTTGACCAGGTCATCCAAGGACTAGAAAAGTTTCAGGTGGAGCTAGCCATAACAGGACCTGCAAGCTGATAGCCCCAGCAAGTCACTGCCGTCCTCTCTACACTATCCTGTTAACACTTCTTGTACAAACTCTGTGAACAGGGCGAGGGATGGGATACGTTAGATTAGATATAGGTTACACTCCTCAAGTCACTGTACATACGAACATCAACAACTTAATTGATGGTGTATATCCATCCTGTAGGAAAATATGGCATTCACTGGTGGGCCAACTAGAAAAATGTCTCATTTGAAATGATGAAGTTTCTTTCAGTGCTAGCAGGCAAAGGATTGTCACTTTTTGTCACTGCAGCTGCTCACTGGTGTGCATCTGCTGGCTCACTCACTCCTTTAAGTTCCAACACCATAAATCCAGAATAGGTTTACTGAAATCCCCAAGGCTTAATCAGCCTGCTTTTATTATTCATTTATTATAAGAGAACTTGTCCTTAGCTATCAATTTGTTTTGATTGCATAGGTGTATTTTTTAAGAAGAACATTCTCCATTCTTAAACTTATTTTTAAACCATTATCAGTGTTATGAGGGGCCAAATTTAACTCAGAAGTGGGTTAACATATAATAAACAAAGTTGCTTTTATTTTGTTCCTGCAACTGCTCTGATAATATGGTGGGAAGTTAAGCTTGACCTAGTGGACACTGCTGTGCACTTGCACTTTGGACTTCCCCGGAGCCCCTGGACAGGCCACTCACTCTGTGCTGCACTTTGGTTTCCCATCTGCAAAATACAGCTAATACTGCCTTGCCTGGCAGGGGCAGTGGAAGTAAAACCCTGCTAAGATTGCAAGATGCTTGAAGACTGCATCAGTGAAGGCCATGGAAGTGCCAAGAACAGATAAGTATCTACATATCCAGACAGCTACAGACTTATTGTGACTCAATCAAGTTTGAACATTTCAAGATAAAGGCTGCTATTTCAAGCTTCTTAGGCTCAAGGAAATCCATAATAAAAACAAACCATCAGCACAGAAATAACTGAGATTATTCACACTCAGAAGTGAGAGAAATCACTTGTTAAGGTCACGTTTGAGATCTCAACAGACTGAGGAGAAAACAAAAAAGATCCAATGTATGAAATCCATGACAGAAAAAAGATGTGAGATTAAAGCTTCTTTCCCTGTTACTTATTCAAATGGAGAAAAAAATCCAATGTTTTATCTCCAGCTGAATACTCCTGCAGGCTGAAACACTGAAAATGAAAATTAGTTTATACATAGAAGGCCAAATTTACCTTTTCTAAAATACCTTGAGGAACAGGTCTGGGGCATAGGTTTGGTCCAGAATATTCACTCTTCAGGGAAAAATCAGTTAATCTTGAAAGCACCACAGCCTCTCATTTGCCATATGTTGCTGGAGTGTCAGGAGACAACTGTCTCATGATTTACCCTCTCCTTCTCAGCTCTGAGATGCTGGCCTAGTTGAAACTGATAAATTACAAGGTTGACTAGCTTTTAACCCACTGGCTGGAGATTTTCCTTCTAAGTGCTGGCACACAGGAAATTCTTGTTTTAAAATATGCTGGAGTGACACTAGCAGAGCTTTTCGGTCAAAAGGAAATTCTGATCCAGCAAAAGCGCAAGACTGGTCCTATTGCCACCTCGGCTCTCTTGTTTCAAAGTCTTAGATACACAGTCACCTCCACCGACACCAATAAGCACCACCATTCATCCACAGACACGCAAACTCTTACAGCAGAGATGGGCCTGAGCTACAAAATTCTGGTCTGAATCCAAAGTCCACCCTGCATCTCCCTAATTCTGGATTTAGAGTTCTGTTCAGCCCCAACTCCAATACAGAGAGTCACAATTACAGACACAGTCACAGAAACATAGACATATGAACTTCCCTAAGTGGGACCTTCCAAACATATATAGGCTTAATTGGATCCTTATCCCCGTAACTAATTACTAAAGAGCATGAAATTCAGTGTTACGCACCATGTGGAAAATCAGTACTACCCTGGCCTTGCTAACTAGGATATATTTTGTGTCCAAAATGGACAACCCGTACGCTCAGGGTAATGGATTACTGTTGTAATTGTGCATGAGTTACTTGTTGCAGAGAAGGTCTGGGACCTTTCCTGTAGTGGATCTGTTGCTCTCCCGCTTCTGCATTTCACTGACCTCCTTTGGTCTGAGGCTTCTTGCTACCAGGTTGCTTCATTCCTCTGCGTCAGAGTGCATGTGTGTGCATTACGTAAAGCACGTGGGAATATTAGCGTGGAGTACTTACGCAGCAGCAAAAGTGTCATATGTCTGTTTTGCAAGATATGGAGTGTTTCATATGCAAGTTATTAGCAAGATATAGATACAGATAAAGACATAGATACAGACACACATCTGTATAGTTTTGGAAAACGTTGACACTTTCCTATACATAGGGTAATGCAGTTTGAATCCACTGATACCAGAGAAGAGGCAATACTTTGTTCTTAGATGTTGTTTGAAGGATCAAAACTTTTGGTGAGCTCTTGGTTCGGTAGCCAGAGCAAAGCACTGCTATTCAAAGCGAAATGATTAAAAATACAGTAGTGAGAACCTTCTAACCAACTATGGCAAAATAATTTCTCATACTGTTTCTTTTTAACCTTGTATTTCACTGTTCATTTCTGCATTTGATTTCAAGTAACCTATTTTTCCTTCTTTCTTTCAAAGGAAACGGAGATCAAAGAGCATTGTAAATCCACAGAAGAGAAGTTACAGAGATTGCCAGTTACCTTTTGCTGCTGCTGCTACCCTTCCACTGTAATAGAATCGTGAGAACACAGAACTGGAAAGGACCATCTGGAACCATCTGTGAGCCGTTCCTCGCACTGTAGGCTACTATGAATTAGATGTTTAATTGCAAACAGTGCATAGAACATCTACTCCACATGTCACAGGCCATAAAACAGTTCCTATGTAACACAATTAAGAAAGATAATGAATAATAATGAGCATCCAGAACTGTAATGTGGCATAGAAAGAACACAGCATCAACCATCATCAGCATCTAAGTACTGGGGGCTATCATCATTTTAGGGTAGAATGATTTTAAGAAATAAAACATGAATTTTACTGTAAGAAGGCAAAACCAAAAAAATCCCAGCATCCACTACTCTGACCCAGGGGAAGATTTCTTCTTTACCTCAAAACTTATAATCCATGTATAGCTTGGTGTGCATGAATCAGGTTCACCTTCCACTCACTTGCAGGAGAGGATTTCATGATGAAAGCATGTGCTATAGCCTATAATTCATCTCCTGTTCATTTCCCCCTGTCAATAGTACTACAGCCACTGTATTTCAGCCATCAGCCAGGTCTGAAATAGCTAGAGAAGCCCATACAGAAGTGCAACCCTGGGCCAACTCACGTGACCCGAGTAGGTACTACAAAGATTTAAGGGTATCATTGCAGTGCACTGATCTGCTGCCAGTGGCCTTGTAAAGAAAATATAAGAAGCATTTGAGGTTATGTTTAAGTTATAGCTGAAAGAGACTGCATTAAAAATGCTGCTGTTTTGTGGGCTGGGCTGAAAGAAGCCCTTTCTTCCTATTCATTCTCAGTAAGTCTTCCTCACACAGTGTGACTGTTTCATCTAAAAAGGAAAAGTAATGGCTAATGGATCCTTTAACTGGATGGCTTTAGGGTTTGGGAGGATGTTATCTTCTAGGGTTAAGGCCAGGCTGAATCCCAGCAGCTTCAGTTTGCCATGATCGTAAAACAAAGCATAAAACAACTGTCCAGAAGTGAAAAAAAAAAAGAAGCCTACTGCTTCTTTTTCTCTCCCCTGATCCTTATGGGCTGATCAAGAAAAATGTGGTCTGTGAAAATGGAAGGTATTCCATAAATACATTGAGTGGAGCTTACAGCATCCCAAAGGAGCTATTCATCAACTCCAACAGGAATATGCACTGGGAGGCCTTCACTGAATTAAAAACAACAGAAAAAAGAGCTATCCACTTATCTCATCATTTGGTTATCTCTGATTTCAAGGAGTGCATAGAGAAATGTTAAGCCCTCACTAGACTTTTAAAAAGAGCTCCTAAGCCCAATGTCTTTTTTTTCCCCTAAGTACAGGAGAGATATCCAGCAATTTCTGCATGCACTGTCTTGCATTGAAAGTACATTTTAATTACATTTACATTACATGGGATTTAAATAATATATCTTCACTGATTTAGAAAAAGCTATTAAACCCCAGATTGAGCAATTCAATACTCCATTGACAGACAGTTTTAAATACCATTGGCATGTACTAGTGTCCATTCTGCCTGAGCTTCAGCAGAATTTTTGTAATTAAATTTAAGATTCTTTAGGGACTGTAAAGTGAAGAAAAAAAGTCATTCAAGGTTCAATCTTACGAAATATTAAACATTTTCAAGACAGATTGAGTGTCCTCTATTTTATCTTAATCCAAATGAAAGTTGATGGTGCTCGGTATCTATCTGAAGCGCTCAGCGCTTTGCAGGGTTAAATCCCCCAAGAACAAGCAAACAATATGCTCTGAATACTGACAAGCCTTTAGAAAACACTTTAATAATGATCTCAACTGTGACCTGGAGGGACTATTTCTCATGGGGCCAGAGATAATTCAGCCTCTGTGCAAGTTCACAATCGAGACTCTCCTGACCAGAAATGGTCAAGTTGTGCAAATTATGAGTTAGAGGTCTTAGTTTTCAAGACACAAATTACTATCTGTCAGGAAGCAAGAGCTATAAATGAATTTTATTTAGGAGTTGAACAATGGTAAAAAGAAGGGTACTCTATTTGCTAAGCTGCTGTTCTCAGGAGACTTCTAGCTTCCATTGAGAAGGTCTGGAAAGAAGAACCTTGTTATATTGCACAACGTACTCAGTTCACAATCAGTAAGGCATATTGACTCCACACTATGTAAAAACTTCTGCACTGTGTTGATCAATGATCCATGGAGCGTGCAAAGAACAGACACATTTTAAATTTCACTGAGGTACACATATTTTTTTTTTTTTGTCTACAGTGCAAAAGGTGAAACACATATTTTTTTTTTTTTGTCTACAGTGCAAAAGGTGAAACTAAGCAGACCAGTGCTAGAAATCCGCTCAGACTTGTGGAAGTTATTAAGACTGTTTTGAAGCCAGCTGATCATTCTACAATCACAACTTAAACTGAGCATTATGCATTTCACTCACTGCACAATCTTTTTCCCACTGGTAGGGTACAATCAGCTCAGAAGTGAAGGGTGACAACTTTTAAATATCACACCTTTGCTGTGCAGGAAGGCTTTAGGAAGGATACCATGCAGGTAGAACTGTGATGGAAAGTTAAATCAGCAGAATGTAATTGTCAGGTAAGAACTGGTCACAGAGGCAAGACTGAAGAGGATCATTTGTAGAAAGTGCCTTTAAGCTGACTGCAGCTGGGCAGAAATTTGGCCTTGCTTATCTCCCAAAGATATTGTCTCTATCCCAGTATTAATCCTTTCAGCTTCTGACATATTGGTACATGTTCTGTCAAGAGAAAGAACCTCTTTTTCATCAACTTCCTCCACTCACACAGATACCTCTCATTTAGTGTTGCCTCATCCATATTACTTTAACTGGGTACTTGTAGGGGATAGCGATCGGAAGATCACACGATGTAACGGAAAGAACAGGGGCCTCCCCTTTGACATGTGTATTCCTACCCCTTGTGACGTATAGCTTATGGGCGGTAACGAAAGGCAGCAGAGTATATATTGCTATGCAACCTATTAATAAACGCCATTTGCAGCATCCTCATATTGGTGTCAGTGCTCATTGGCCCGGAGGCGCAGTGTTGGGCCTCCGTGCTACCTCAGCCGAAGGTGGTCTGTTGCAAGAGACGCAACAGTACTATACAGAATGGTGGGACTACCAGAAGGCAAATTGCTACACTTTTTATACCTTAGCTTGTATGATTAAATCCCTCAGAATCAGAATACTGCAGCATATAAAGAACTTGCATCTTGTCAAATGAAAGGGACAGCCAAGTGGCAGAAGGTAGCAGCTTAATATGACACTGTATTATAATGCAGCTCTGGGGAATAAAACTCAGACGAGATTATTTGGATGGAAAATTTTTGATCATATGCAAGTTTTTTCCAGACAAAAATGTTGATTTGTGTAAACTGAAGCTTAGTAGAAAGGGCAGTTTTCCTGAATTCTTTACTGGGAAACAAAGATGGAAAAAGTATCTGCAATTTCTGTCCCAGTAGAAGTGCCAATCATGCAGAAATTGACAAGTGGGGTTTGAAACACTTTTCAAATGACATTCTCAAATAATATGTATGAACATTTAGAAAAAATAAAAATGGTGGAAGTGGATAGAAAATGCCATAAACTGAATATTTTACCCAGATCTTTTTTTTTTTTTTGAACTTTCAGTTTGATTTTTTCTTCTGTTGCAGCTTGGGAAATTTTAAAAAAATCTAACAGTTTTCATGCCTTACCACTTTCTGCCACTCCTAAGGACTTCAATAGGCATTAAACGTACTCTTATTTAACCATGGACTTGTATTCCATCAAAAGACATCTGACGAAGGCTCCAGATCTAACTGGGTGGACAAGGACACCAGAAGAAAACTAGGATTATGTAGAGATGCTTTTATAGAAAAGGAACTAAGTATGCATGAATAAGACTGCATTTTGGAGGTCGAGTGAAAATTGCCAAAAGTTATATTGAGTCACACAGACTTCAAGGATTTCCTGACTTTTCTTAAAGCAGAGAGCAAAAGGTCCTTTGTTCAACACAAATAATAAAATAACAAGGATTATTGTTGTGCAGAAAGGGTGGGATAGGACTCCAAAAATGAACTGTGTTGCCTCAGTTTTTAGCAAAGATGCAGCTGTTGAGCATAAAGGGCAAGGTTATAGAGTGAATGTAAATGAGAATTTGTAATGGACACACCTGAGGTAAAACCAAAACTGAAACAGCAAAGCATGCTCAAATCACAAGGTAACTGCCACCCCAACATTTTTTTTAAAACAGTAAGCCTGGTAACAATGTGTTGGTAAATCTGTCGAGCTGTGGGAGCACTGAATTACTGGCAAATTTTGAATGTGGCAGACAGAGACAACAGAGGGAAATGTGATCCATGCAAAAAAGGACATTTGACTGATCTTAGGAGTACTTTAAAGAAAAGAATAATTGAGGGCATGCAGCTACATGCAGCTGAGTAGTAAACAGATAAAAAGTGGACAGGGTTTCATCACAGGTACTTTGTGCCAGAACATCCACAAATCTTTCTTCGATATTAACAGCAACTTCCTAGAAAAGTAAGACAGTTTGCATTTCAGTAAAACATTTGGCATGATGCTACAACAGAAATTACTAGGAACTTCAAGAGGAATTGTGCTTTAAAGATCAGTGATGTCATAGAACAGAGTATGGAGAACTTTTGATATTTCCAAATCTTTTCCTCTATGATGAGTAGAACTTCTTTCCCAGCGATTTTCTCAGAAGCAAAATTTGGAAAATAAGATATCTTAATTAAAGTCTTCAGGAACTCCAGGAGAATATGATGCAATGATGGTTGAAAATGGGTCCTGTGAATAGTTAGGACTAACAAAGGACTGCTAGGAAAAAAAAAAACAACAAAAAAAACAAACTTTGAAAGGCAGCTACAAAGGCCAGAGATGATGGTCGCAATAATATTTATATTACTGGCAATCCAAGCTGTCATCAGAAAAGACTTTAAATCTTAGATACAAAGAAGAAATACCCAAGAACAAAGATGCTGGTCAGGAGTGATATCCAGCTTGGCAAGCATTACAAATGCACCAGAGTTAAAGTACTCTGCCCTGAAACAGATGGGACTGAAATGGTCAGTATAGCAGGTGGAGGAGTCATCTATCTACTACACAGTACCAAACATGCCACATCTGATGGCACTAAGCACACAATCACTGAAATGGAAATACAAGGTGTGTGAACACAGCTGGTGGATCTCACAGACACGTGGTGAAAGCCATGCTTAGCATCAATGCCTCTGATAAACTCAGAAGTCCCTTGACCCCTTGACTGGCATGAGGGATGGTGACCAGCACCTAGTCTTTCCAGTGGCCTGTGCACTTTCCTGCCTGAGTTGTCAGAAGTTGTAACAGACTGGATCAGCCTGTGAGCTCTAAGAAGCATGATGTTCCTACTGTGCAATCTCTGCCTTTAGCACAAAAAGAGAGACTAGTTTCAAGAAAAGCAGAAACCTATTTTCGAAGAATAACCTTAGGAGAAGTGACTCCACAAGGGCTACTCCCTCAAAAATAAGCTTAAATTAATGTCACAGGCTGAAACTGAAAGAAGATACAAAGCTCTTGACAAGGGGGCTTTCACAAGAAATGTGACAAGAAAACATGTAGCAAGACACCATACAAACTGATGGCTGCTGTACTGGCCTGGTGCACCTTAATGTGAAAAAAGGCAATGTCAGTCACCTATAACCATATGACATGACTAAATTAAATTAAGAAATCAACAGTGAGCCTCATCTACTTGAATGCTACAATGCGATGTTTCTTACTGCTCTGCCCTGATATCACAACCGTTAGGAAAATGCAGAGTGCTATTTGGGCAGACTCACTAACTCTGCCCTTGCTGTTTGGTCTGAAGAAATGAGATATGGCATTTGCTGTGCATATACAGGCCAAAGAAACTGTGCTTAATAAGCATAAATTGACATGCCACTCCAAACCCCACAGGATAATCCATGTAGACATGCTTGAAAAGTCCACCTCATTTCTGTTACTTCCTACACTTGGCTAGTGAAGCACCTGGCTTCACACACAGAAAAATCATGCTCACTAATTCATGTATAAATATATACATGTATGTAGATGTAATCATATGTGAACATACAGAAACTCGCTCAATTGAGCAAATACTAGAGAAAATAAAATTTCTTACAGCTTAAGTTATATAACATTGTTGGTGGTGCATTATATTTTGCAGCATGATGCTAATACATGTTCAAGTATATCGTCATGTGAATGAATGTAAATACTGGAGTGAGGTCATACAGGGGCAAGTTATCAAATCTAGGCACATAGAATTTTATGAATAAGCATGTTAAGTAATTTCAGCCAAATTCTAAGCTGGGCAATTAACTTCTGACTGCCTATATTTTCCTTTAGATTTGAAATGGATACAGAATTCTTTATTTTCTAGGCTAAACCTTTTTGGCTGTGAATTTAATGTTTATAAAAGGTGCCAGATGAATGGCCTGAAGACCAAAATCCCCTTTATGCACAGAACGAAGTACATTACAGGCAGAAGCAGTGCGAGTTCCCCACATTCTTCCAGTAAAACTGCCCAAACTTGACATGGACAACTTCTTTTTAAAGGTTATTTCAGGACAGATTGGAGAAGAAAGCTAGGCAAAATGGTATATATGATAAATAATATTATGTTAAATATGAACTAGACAGCCTCGAGAAGGACTGACATTTAAACATTAT
>VZTL01032246.1:0-16714 GCA_013400535.1 Scopus umbretta
CCTAAGACTACGGTAAAGCGTTACTTACAATGATTCCAAACCATCTCCTATCAATACATAGGACAGTACTGTGTGGTGCTTTCTAGACTTATTATCTGACCCATCCTGTCCCTGTCATATTTTGTCCTGAAACTTCTGTTACAAACTGACTATCTTGCTTGCTACTCCTTCTGCAGAACCGTTCTGCCAGTTGGTCTGGTAAGCCTTGTCTGCAGTACCAGGCAGTTGGTGCATGAGGCAGGTGTTAGAAATAGTGACAGCTGGCGATTGCTTCTGACCACATCCCTGTGCTCATGGCCATCTCTGTCCAGGTAGGGCCTGGGCTGGAGGAACATGGGAAACTTAGCAGGCAGGCTGCAGCACTGTGGCTTCTGGGTGAGCTGAAACTGCTTCTGCTAGGATTTGGCAGTCTGGACTTGAAGGCAATTTCAGAGTCTGTCAAGCTGTCCCCAGGGCCATTGTGCTCACGTGTCCACTGTGAAATCTGATTGGAACAGTGGTTTGTTTTGGTTTGGTTTAAAATTGATAAGAATTTGTTGGTAGAGTAATTTAATTGTTTTACCTAGGACATGCATCAGGCTGTCTTGTTGTTCAATCAGAATTTCTCAAGGAAATGCAAAGCAAATGGAGCTCTGCTGCTCCACACACTGGATATTGCTGAGCTGTTAGATTCCTTAAGGCCTTATCCTAGCTAAGGCCTATTCTTCCCTGTCAGGTGCTTGGTCCTTAGGAACTGCAATTCGTGTTATCTGCCTCTTCAAACAAGAAGCAGCTGTGGAATATACCTGTTTTTTTTTCCTATTCTTTATCAGTGTACTTAAGATAATAAACCCTTCTCTGCAAGGAACTGCAGTGGATTCGTTTTACATACGTGCTGGAGGCACCGAAGGAATTACAGATACTGAAGGAAAAGCTTAAATCCACAAACAAACCAACCCCCAAATCTCATCAGTTGTTTCTTTGGATTGTGTTCTAATACAGGCTGCTCAAATAGTAGAGCAAGCTTCTGAGCAAAAGAAAAGCATACCTGTGGAAACCATTTGGTTCTTGTCAATTTTTTTAAAAATGGGACTTCAACAAAAAACTGAAGGAGTACTCTCAGCCCTTCTGTGAAGCTTGCACTTCCCTTAGTGTGTGAAGACATCTGAAGAAACTGAAAAATCTGTCAGAATTATTAGTTGCTGTATTGTAATTAAACTTGGAAAAAATAGTGACAAAATCTCTCACGTGTACATTTTGCAGTTCTAGTGAACTAAGATGTTTCATGTGGTTGAAACACAAAAAATAATTACACTCTTGGAAATGGCTGGGTTCAGGGTCCTTTCAGTCAGAGAGGATGATTATAACTACAGTCTGTAACTAGAAAGACACCATTGATTCATGGATGAAATAAAAGGATACTAAAGGATCAGCGTGTCCTTTAAGGAAGTATCAAATTTAATTTGAACCCAGGTTCTGTGATTGGCACTTATATCTTAATTTGTTGAAAATTTTCTTATTTAAATAGGAAACTATTAATTGAGGGCTATTTTATTTATAGTTCTGCTTATTGAATAATTCCTTCAAAACCAAAATCTCAGGGTTCTGAAACATTTTGACTTGCTTAGGCACTAATCCATTTGTTACTGAAGGAATATTTTAGAAGGCTTTAGTCATTGTCACTGACATGGACACTTTGCTAATTTAAGATTATGTATATGGATGATGAGCATGAATAATCTTTTGATTTCAGGTTGATACTCATATCCACGCTGCTGCTTGCATGAACCAGAAGCACTTACTGAGGTTTATTAAGCACACGTACCAAACGGAGCCTGACAGGATTGTTGCAGAGAAAAAAGGCAAGAAGATGACTTTAAAGCAAGTCTTTGAAAGCCTTCACATGGACCCTTATGACCTCACTGTAGACTCTTTAGATGTCCATGCAGTAAGTCTATTAAAATGACAAAATAAATGAGAAAAGGCTACGTTTTCTAAGTATGAAATTCTGGTTTCTACAGTTTTTGCATGATAACTTATTAAATCAGAATTTGAACTCATGCATTACTTTGCATGTTTGAAGTAAGTTAGCATAGGCTTTTTCTTTTCTGTGCCTCTTATTGCCAGGCAAGTTAATTTATAAACTACTGTGTATACTTAAAATAGTGGTTATTTGGGCTTTTTCCTCCTCCAGGGCCGTCAAACATTTCATCGATTTGACAAATTCAATTCCAAGTACAATCCAGTTGGTGCCAGTGAGCTGAGGGACTTGTATTTGAAAACCGAGAACTACATTGGTGGTGAATATTTTGCTCGTATGGTCAAGGTAAATAAGTTTCAAGCTTTTCCAGCTGTAGAGAAATGAAGGTTTGTAAAAGATTTATGATGTCATAGTTGTATCTAGAGCTAACACAATTATGATACGTGATGCCAAGTATTGGGCTTGCTCTAGCAATTCATCAGAGAAAGATCTCTGCTAAGTCAGCCACTGCTGCTTTCTAAATCATTTTATGAGTTAGAAACATAACCTGTGTATGAGTTCAAAGCAGAGTTGTGTGCAGTTTCAAACTAATGGACAGCAGCCAAGGGTCAATTCAATGGCTTAATTTTTTGTTAGCATATAGTTGGCTAGTGGTAGCTGCTAGGGAAGGAGGAGCGAGGAAAGCACCTCTGCATAAATCTGGATCTGCACATGCATGCACAGGCTTCAAATTAATTTCTTACAACAAAAGAATTGGTTGTTTTCATGAACTGGATGTCAGCTCTTCTTAGATGTATAGATGTGCTTGCCTAAATTAATAGCCTTAAAATTGCTTACTACCATGGATTCTGGGTCAGCTTCTCCATTGGTCTGCAAATTTCATGTAGTCATTTACTACAGTTTAAATAGTTACCGATTTTAAACATATGTCTTACAAAGGTGTTAGTAATAACTGCACAAGAATACTGTCCTCTAAATGTCGGTGTTACAGTTAGTTATACTCAAATGATATCTGAGATAGCTTACTAGTAGAATATTTAGATGCCTAAAATAAAATAATGGATTAACAGACAAGAGATTCCCTTTATCTTTAAAGGGTGACAATACAGTTATGTCTGGTCTGAGGAAAATACAATGATACATAAACTACTAGCTGTAAATGATCTTCAGTGTCCATATTAAAGCAATATATTTATTACTTAATAGGAAGTAGCCTGTGAACTAGAAGAAAGTAAGTACCAGTATACAGAACCCCGCTTATCCATTTATGGACGGTCTCCAGATGAATGGCTGAACTTGGCAAAATGGTTCATTAAGCATAAAGTTTATTCCCCTAATATGCGCTGGATAATTCAGGTTCCCAGAATCTAGTAAGTAATCAGGAGCTCTTGGTAATTTTAATAGTTTGAAATCATACCAGTGGTTTGTTTTAATTTCTGATTATTTTTTAGATGGTTTATGAGCTGTCCAGTAGTTCTATTTATAAGCAACAGCCTGGGAAATTAATTCTTGACCATTGCTGCAGTTTTCCTGACAGCCTGGGGGTGGAAGACAGGAGATGGGGTTTGAATCTGTTCTTTATGAAGCTTTATCAAAACTTTATCAAAACTACTGTGAAATCTTTATCAAATCTACTTTATCAACTTTATTTACTTTATCTTATCAAAACTACTGTGAATTATTTGTAAGTCTGAAGGCACTAAAACGAAAAATTACAACTGGGTGAAAATAAGCTGCATTCAAAGGCAAGTTGAAATACAATTTAGTAATGAAAATAAATTGACTCTTGAATTCCAGAAAGGAGTAGGAAATGCTTCTGTAAAACTGTTATCATCAAACTTCCTCAATATCAGTGACTAAATGACAGTGAACTTGGAAACACAACCCAGATTACTGATTTGGAAGCTTAAAGCAATATCAGTTTTTCTTAGTGTTTAAGCATCCTTTGGGATTTTATTAAATGGTTCTTTGTTTCTAATACTGTATATTGTAATACAGTCTCCCACAATAATTTTGTCAGCCTTAATAGCTGAGCTTTGAAATTGCATAGTTGGAATATGAGTAGAGAAAGAGCTCTCATGGTCGCATATATCCCGCAGAGTGTGTTTTTCATTAGGGAGAAAGTTTCTCTCCTTTAATGTCTTACGTAGCAATTTCTTACATATGTGGCAGAGTCAACACTTTTGTTAAGTCATGTACTTAACGACACACTGAAGCACTGTCCCTCTTTTCTGAGAGGCTCACTAGAGCAGAACATTCTACTTTCATTTGGAGTAGTTACAACTTTGGAAAACAGCATCTTTCACAAGAGGTAATTCCTTATCTCTCCTATTAGTACTTGGATTGCTGTAAGGGAAGGGGTCACTGTTCTTGAGACAGCATCTACTCCTGCATACTGTCTCTATTTTTGGAGGACTCAGGAACTTCAGCAGAGCATGGATGAAGCAGAGTGCCAGGCAGTGCAGGAAACAGAGCACAAGGACAATCTCTGCCCTGACATAAACTTTGAATTTCTGAATCCTGATAGGAGTGAAGCTGTAGAATATAGACAAATAACAGAAAATACGACAGTGGAAGAAAAAATATAAGCTGATTAAAGAATGGTCACAACTGTGTATATTTTTTCCCCTTCAGTGACATATTTAGGTCAAAAAATATTTTGCCTAGTTTTGGGAAGATGTTGGAGAACATCTTTGTACCTTTGTTTGAGGCAACAATCAATCCCAAAGAGCACAAAGAATTGCACCTTTTCCTCAAATATGTAAGTATGTTTGGATTTTCTGTCTCACATGAAATGGATCCTCCTACTCATAAATTTTGTTTGTCCACAGCTGTTTCTAGACATTAAAAAAGCATCCTCCTCCACAGATTACTTGTATTATTGTTTTAAAGCCCTGAGATACAATTTCATAAAAGCCTGGGTAAGGTCCTGTTGTTGAATAGTTGCTGTTTATTTCCTCTGAAACAGCTCAACAGCTATTTATTTGTCCTCTCAGTAATCCTCTCTATAAAGAATGACCAAAAAACATTTGCATGCTCTTATGCAGAGGGAACATCATAATCCAGGATGTGTACTTTGAGCTTGTCTCTGGGACTGGCCTCCAAGAAGGAGGCAACTGCAACTGAAAGGAAGCATTGTGTAGGTCCTGATGGGACTCAGGGGAGAGGTGGGGATATAGCTGCTGGGACTTGATTACAAGAGATGTTTCTGAGTATGCCCCAAATCAGAACTCTGAGGTTTCCTTGGAGCCTCTGGCCTTCAGCTGCTTTTCAAATAACAAAGCAGATGAGTTTAAAGGATTATAATCTGGGTCTGAGGGAGTCTTAGAGACCTATGCCCCCCACCGGAGTCTGAGGGCTTTTGTACACCTGGCCTCCTATTTGCCTCAAGAAAAAAAAAAAAAAGGGTGAAACTTCCTTTGAGAAAACACGTTATTCCTGCTCTCTGCAAGGTGTGGTAGGAGGGCAGAGCAGCAGGACTGCTAGCATAAGGAGGGAAATGAAAGAGGACTAGATGCTTTGTACAAGCAAGTCCTGAAGCAACAGTAAGTAACATTGAAGTTTGCTTCTTGAAAACACTGATTTCTGTGAATCCCTTCTCCCACCAGGTGACTGGCTTTGACAGTGTTGATGATGAATCCAAACATAGTGGCCATATGTTCTCTGACAAGAGCCTTAACCCTGACCTCTGGACCAGTGAGAAGAATCCCCCATATAGCTACTATTTGTATTATATGTATGTGAACATCATGTTGCTAAACAACCTTAGGAAGTAAGTAGTCATTTTCCTGTTTCACAAGCTTCCAGAAAGAAAAATCAATAATCTTGGTCTTAATCTAAGTCAGTGTCTAGATCATATACCTTTTGAAGCAAAGGTTGTCTTGAATTATTTTGAAGAGTCCAAGAGAGTACAGGAGTTATTTTGAAAAGGTTAACTGCAAAATGAATTAAAATTAAATATTCAGAAATTGTAAAGGCATCAGACTAATATCTTGGTTTGACATTTGTATGTATTTTTGTTTTGTAAATTCCTTAAACCTGAATATATCAAAGAA
Source organism: Scopus umbretta (assembly GCA_013400535.1). Classification (NCBI taxonomy): domain Eukaryota; kingdom Metazoa; phylum Chordata; class Aves; order Pelecaniformes; family Scopidae; genus Scopus; species Scopus umbretta. The sequence continues at coordinate 6,016 of VZTL01032246.1, forward strand.
AACAAAAGAAGAAACCCCACAGAATTGACTTGTTGACCTTGTATTCACAGTGGATTTCCAAATATAATGTACCTCTTGGTAACTTGTTATCTCCTGGTAATTTAAGACATACAAAGTTAAGTTATGTTGTGAAATGTTGGTTTAAGGGCTGCTGCTATTATCACAGATAGACAAAGGAGGACTTAATTATAAACTGCACATCTAGCCAGCTTACTTTAGCATGGTTGTTGACTCATTCAGTTTTACCACTTTTGAGACCGATGTCTAGGCAAGTAATGCAGGGAGTTATGATACTGAATGTGAGAACATGACTGTAAAAGTAGATTTTGGCATCAGGCTCAGTAAAACCTGAAATGCAACTTGAGGTTGTGTTCCTGACTTTGAGGCTGACTCACTGAGTGATCTGCACAACTGACTCAAACTGAGGCACAGCGACGTTATCCATTGATATTACGGTGTCATCATGTACCTTGCGAGGATTTTGTTCATTGTTATTTATAAAACATCTTGATCTTCTTATAGGAGGTGCACAGTTTTATCATTTAACAGGCCTTATCCAAGTTAACATTCAAAATGTTATTTCTTCTCTCCCACTGATAACCTCAATCATTTCCTTCTCTTCCGCCCTATATAATCAAAACTCATAATAAAAACATCCACCTTAAATTATCTTGCACTTGCAACAAACAGGCCTAGTTGTTAGTTAGTTCTGTAATGGAAAGGACACAGTACAGCAGATATCTAAGTCATCTCTTTCTCGTGACTTCCTTTACATTCTCTGTAGTCTATGTTTCTTTTCCAGAGACAGAGATTCTGTCAGAACTTAGGCATTTCTTTTTTACCTCAAGATTATTTCAACTACTGTTTGAAAATCTCTCCAGATAATCACTGAATATTCTATACAGTCAGGTGAGATAATGACACAATTCATCAATGAGTCAGTAAAACTGTTCACCCTGTTAAACATCCTGAGCACTTGAGGCACCACAGCCAGTCCATTACAAGACTTTTATACTTTTGGTAGTATTAGCGAAGCAGCAAGGATGGATTACATCCTCACATCCATTTTCAGGAGAAACATTACTAAACGTCTATCCTAGAACTGCCTTATATTCTAGCAGTCCTTGCTGAAATTCTTTGAACATCCCCAAATACTTATGGGACATTTGTCTGCACTGAATAACTGGGTCCATTATAACCTAAAACCCTGCATCATTTTTAATATAGATGATAAAAATAAAATAGTTCTAGAAATTATAGTGTGAAGTCTCGTGTAATAACTAACACTCCGGGATGATCTCTGTGCTACTAAGGGTGTGTTTTATGCTACGCTTAACCTGGTGAGATGGCAGGCTGTCATCACCCTAGGTAGTGTTAGTTAACTCTTGGCAGTGTGCTTCCACTTCTTCCCTCATTCTGAATCCAGGAATTATGCAGCCACAGGTTGCATCAGTTCACATAGCTTTCCATCTGCCAGTTCCCTCAACTGAAGTAGTTTGATAACGGTTCACCTAGTAGCTAAGCAATTGCTAAATGAGACGTAACTGGGGAAGGAAAGGAGAAGGAAGACACAAATATGTCAGGTGGTGGAAGGGGCTTGGGTAGAGGGACCCGCCCCTTTGGACAGCAGCCCCCACAGGTAGGCACGATTAGATGTCAAACTGTATGAGCATGTGTAACTTTTAATTAATTTTTTTTTAAATTCCCTTATAAATGGTAATTATATACAAAATAGATGAAGAACAGTGCATTTTTTGTTAGTGGAACTTGCTTTTAATCTCCTCAGGGAAAGAGGCATGTGTACTTTCCTGTTTCGACCTCACTGTGGAGAAGCTGGGTCTATCACGCACCTCGTATCAGCCTTTCTGACAGCAGACAACATTTCTCATGGATTGCTCTTGAAGAAGGTATTGCGTGGTTGCTCACCTAAACTAATCACTACCTGCTTAGACATCAGTCACTGGTTCAAACAGCAGTCACCAAATTGACTTTTTCTGGGCAGCCCAAAATTAATTTTCTTGGCAAGGCACAAGTAAATCCTCACTTTGATCAGAAATAAATAAGCCCAGCTGAACTTCCTATTTCTTCTTTAAGCTACAGAAATACAGCTTTTCCTAAGCGAATATTTTAAAGCTATGTCTTTACAGGGAAGATCAACTGTTCAGATATGTCAAGGGCTTGGCAGCAGCTGGTTTTGGTTACTCCAAACAGAGCTAAAAATTACATGGAAAAAAACTGCTTAGACTTGTTACTACTCCCTGGTTTAGGTCCCAAAAGAATTTAAGGAAAGCTCTAGTTTCTTCTGTACAGGGACAAAGGTAATTTTCCCTGACTGACATCCCTGTACTTAAAGGTTCATTCAGAAGTTTATTAAGGTTTTGATTATTTCTATCTAGAGTAACTGGGATCACTTGATGAAGAAATTTCACACAGCTGTATAACACGCAATATTTTATATACAACTTGATTGTTATGACAGGAAAAACATTATTATTCCTGGTGTATCAGTTAATAAAAAACATCACACAACCCCAGGCCACCGTTTTGTAATTAAAATAATTGCTCAGTGGGTGGCAGACTTGCACTGACTTTATTGTAATTTTTTGGAAAGAGTTCTCTTATAAGTTGGATTTTCTGGTTAATGCTGGAAAACTCTCTCTGTATTTTTCAACATGTCAAAGAACACAGAAAAATTTTGCCTAAAATCATGTCTGATGTTACGCTCAGAAGCAGTAATTCCTAAAATTAGACCCAGACAGAGTAGCACTAAGGCTGTATGTGACCAAAGTGTTCTCCTCTCTTGCTTAGCCTGGTGCGATAACCTGGCAGAGCAGATAATAGTAATGGCACTTGTTAGGTTCACAGGTTGGTTAAGCCAAAAATAGTAACGAAAATGAGGTGACCACAGATTATTTATATTATGTGCAACAGCAACACATGACTTCTGATAAATTAAAACAACTTCTGCTCCTAAAATTTACCTTTTGGACTGCAGTTTTGAAAATAACAAATTGCTTAGCAGTTCTTACACATCCGTTATCTGTGACTTTCAGGTTTTGGGGGACAGTATGCAGATAGTATGAAATGCAGTGCCCTTAATAGTCATATATACTTACTAATCTACAGTACTATTAGTCACCATTTTTTAAAAAAGATGACATATATGTTGAAGAATGTAAATTATTTTTATGAAGATCAGTCACATTTAAAATTCAGACTTTTAAATATTTTCTAAAGAAGTCAGAGGTTAGTGTCAACCTAAATTTTTTTTATCTTGTAATGCTGTTTCCACTTTATCCAAGCGAAATCCTTTTTTGCATTATCCCATAGTACCATTAAATGCTGACTGTTTTGTTTTGCAGAGTCCTGTCCTCCAGTATCTTTATTATCTTGCACAAATACCCATTGCTATGTCTCCACTTAGTAACAACAGCCTGTTCCTGGAGTACTCAAAAAATCCACTACGGGAATTTCTGCATAAGGGACTTCATGTCTCTCTCTCCACAGATGATCCTATGCAGTTTCATTATACAAAGGTAAGAATTGCAAAAAGCACTTACCTTTGAATTTGGCAACGGTACCACGTAGGCCCAGAATGACCTGAAAGCTATTTTACATCACTGCTTAGGATATAGTTTCATGTCTCTTGGTCACTTCATTCATTTTTTTTCCTCATTCTCAGTCTACTACTCACTGTTAGGTTTCAGAGGGAAATGTCTGATTTCCTAATTATGTTTCTTTTGTACTCTTGCCTCTCCAGTGTTGGCTGTTGAAGTATAGAATGAAGGATGAGGCTGAAGGGAGGTTTGAGCCTTCATAAACAATCCTCTAGAGTGCCAGGAAAGTCCAGTTTCCTTACTAATAACTCTGGGGAAGTACATTACAAAAACACCATGTGGAGTCTCTCAAGATGACGTATGAGCTGTTTGCTCAGTGAACTGAAACTGATTCTTGCCCTTGGGTGGCCTGGCAGGACAGAAATGCCCAGCCACTGGTTTTGATGCCCCAAGGTCGTGGCTGGCACTGACTTGAGCCATGCCGTGCCTTAGAGCGGCCTGGTCATTGCCCAGTTGCCTGTGTTCTGAGGACAAGCTGAGCTCTGGCGTGCTTCACCCAGGCTTGCTTCTGGCCCATGACACGTCTCTGCTAGAAAAGACAGAGAGCTTCTGTGGGGGCTTTCTGCATGGATGTAACGCAGCACCAGCCGAGTTACACGTAGCATGGGAGATCCTCAGCTGTGACAGCCCGCTAGAGTCAGACCCAACCTCCTTGTGTGGAAGGTCAGAAGTCAGAAATTACCCTGCTATATCTCTCTATGTGCATATTCCTTACAGATTTATGACGAGATCCTCCAAGGTGTTCATATACTCTGGGATCTCATTTCAAATTGCCTGATAAATGCCTCTAAGGATGTGGACTGCAGGCTGCAATTTCTTAGACTAGGATAACTGGACACCCAGTTGCCTATTAATTATTTAACAGTTGCCCTTGGGAAAGTTGAAATAAGCAATTCTGTCCGTTAGTAATTGTGATGTTAAAGTCTTAAACCTCTAATTTTTCACAGCTATCTAAAGAGCATGTATAAATTCCTTAGTTAGTAGTGAGTACGTGTCTCCATTTACATCTTATTTACCTATAATTTAACATTAAACATATTTTGGTGATACAGGAAGCTCTCATGGAAGAATATGCTATCGCAGCCCAGGTGTGGAAACTAAGTACCTGTGACTTGTGTGAAATAGCAAGAAACAGCGTACTACAGAGTGGATTGTCTGATAAGGTAATTACAGCTAAAAAAATCTCTTTTGTCAATATTAGGGTAAGTAGGAACTGAGAAGTCTATAGCCTGAAAATTGAATAGTAGGTGCTTCTGTGACGTATTTGTGCACATTCCTATCCTCTTTTCCAGAAATATTCACAAACTATCTGCTGTGCAGTCTTACATTAAAAAAAGTATTAATGTTATGTTTTTCCTCATTAGCTTTGCTTTGGAATTCCCAAAACATGCAGAGAGACCAGGTGCCTGTTTATACTCGGTTCTGCCTCCAGTCCCAAACCTTTACCTATTTGGGTGATATCCCTTTGCCAGTAATTTCATACATCGTGTCTTGCACTGAATAGAAACAAACCACGTGTCATAAGCAAGACATGTTTTTGCTTCGGAGAGAGTACTACAGAAAATATTCTGGTTTAGATAGGCAGTCAGATTGCATTAAATTCCCTTTTGACTTTAAAATTTTATACATATATGGCTTTCTCTAGGACTTACTTTAGAGCATCCTCTCTTCTAGGTCACTTTCAAACATTCCTCTCAAGGAGCTCGTATGTGAAGGGGCTTCACATGTGTATTCCGTTGTTCCTTCCAATATCCTCTAGTAACAACTACTGATGTTCCTCTTGTGCAACATTTAACTAACAAAAGAAACCTAAGCCTCTTCTTGACCTCTCGCATGAAAGATGTAGTAGTGAAGATCGAACGCTAGCATGAAGGGTTTTAGCAGGCCAGACTGAGTGCACTGCTGAGTAATTACGCACATAAACTTTGGCCTTAAAATCTCCCAAACTGCTTAAGACTCTGAGGTAAAGTTCAATGGCCAGTTGGTTGAAGCTGCTCTTTTCACTTGCATTGGAGTCATTCAACTAACAGATCCTCAGTTACACAATAAATCAAAGCAGTTGAACTGACTTCATCCTTTTTACGTTTAATCCCATTCACAGGAAAAACAGAAATTCTTAGGGGTGAATTACTGTAAAGAAGGGCCTGAGGGAAATGACATTCGAAAGACAAATGTTGCACAGATCCGGATGGCCTTCAGGTATGAGACACTGTGCAATGAACTTAGTTTCCTGTCTGATGCTATGAGAACAGAAGAGATTTCTACTCTGTCGAAGTAGTTACAAACTCAAAAGAGACCAGAACGTTTCACTCCTAAGCAGGGTAAGATGCTAATTAACATTGAATCATCTGTCTTTGATGCCACCAAGACATAACTGAACGGCACAGAGAAAAATAGAGTATCTATGGAAGGTGAACAGCGTTTGCTGTTATCTTTTACTGCATTAGTCTCATTGCAAAATTTTCAGTTTCTACAAACATTAGGCTTTGTAAGATTGCTGTAAATATTAAATGCAAACTCAGAATCATGTAATGTTTGTTTCATACTGTCTTAACTGTGCACTATATTGTTGCTGGGAAAACAACAGAGGATATTCATAGCGCATCTGTGATACGCACCTTAGGATTCTGCAGATGCCGACAGTATACCTGCACCCATTTTTGTCCTGCTAGTCTCAGTAGCAATCATGGCAGTTCACACTTGTAAGTTTAACCCTTTATTCATTAGCAGTCTGTGTGGGGTGCATAATTTTGAGGCTACCCTTTCACTCGGGAAGGTGTTCTGACCCAAGTTTTATCTTAATGTTTCAGCATTTACACTGGAAAACAAGAAACCCCCAAATCCGGTAGTCTTGTTTAATGACTAATTAATTACTTCCTGTTGCCATGTAGGATATTTGTGAAGAACAGCAGATTAATGCTTTTTAATCTAGTAAGTAGTAAACATGGTGTCAAAATCATCACTGTTGTACATTGTAATAATGAGTCTAATTATATCATGAAAACTTTGCCTTGAAAGTTGAGGACACTTTTTTATTGCTTTGTAATGGGAATATGTGGCTATGCCAGTACAAAATACTTGGAAATTTATGCAGGTAATTTTGGTTGCATGTAAAAAGGAAAATTTTTACTTGAACAAAGGAAGTGTTCTTATGAATCAGTGGTAGAAACTCCAGACCTGGGTTCTGGTCCTACTTCTGACATCTTTTTACACATTTGTGTTAGTTTGTATTTTAGTCAATTAGAGTTGAATGAGAAGTCAATCTGTCTATTTATACAGAAGCTAGCCCACTCGAAATACATCATTTCAAATCATGTTATGTTTAGCTTTTTATTTATGGTGGAGTGGCTAGTAAAATACAGCTACTGAAACATTTATCACTTCCAATCTTTTTTTCCTCTCTGACCTTAAGACACAGTACTACTTTCTTAAGACACAGTACTACTCATTCAGAAAGGATTAAAGGTAATAACACGATAGCACCTTTGTATTGTAAAAGCTGCATGTAGTTTCACACCAAAAAAGACTTGAGGCTAGGGGCAGCAGAGGATGTGGATGCCTGCAAGTCCAACATTACACTACTTAATTTGAAGGCCTGTAGTCCCTAAATTAGGATCTTGAGCCTGGGGTTACAGACCTGGCTATCTAATATAACACAGAGGGAGGTTAGGCATCTTAGAAGAGTAACTTGGAATTAAGGCATAAAAAGCAAATAATGAATACTAGCCAATCAAGCCTCGCTTAGACCTAGAACCCTGCATGTTTTGCTACGTCAGACATCTTGTGCCACTTGTATTTCTTAGGCCAGGTGCTTCTCCTGGGGCTTGGGCACCTACACCCTTCCTTTCAAGAGCTGATCAGGTCCCACTTTCCCTTGTAAACGCAGCCAGAAGTAGCAGTGGTGACACTGCCAGTACCAACCAACTCATTAATGGCACAAATGTGTATATATACATTGAACACACACACTCTCTCCTCAGGCTGTTGCAGTTCAAAGCAATACCTACAGGGACACTTGTTTAACGTACCTGCTGTCCTAAATGGTGATTGCAGGGAAATGGCACGAAAGGAAAGGAAGGAGGAATTCCCTATCGCCTCCTATAGCTGTGCAGCCCTAGAAGAGCCCCATAAGAGAGGTTAAACCTAAAGAGCCTTAGGAAGCAGCCTGGAAGTAAGGCTGCTCGGAGGGAGACCTGAGGCACAGGAGCAGAGTCCTGGCCATCCAGTCACCGTTACCATTAGCCAGTGTCATGCGTAGGGAGCTGCAGTGATTGTAGATGTTCTTTGTCCAAAATACAGTTGCAGACAGGTGGTAGGAGACTTAACTTCAGCTCTTTGGTGACCTAGCTGAATGTCTGCAGTGTTCAACTAGTGCCAGATTGATTTTGTACTCCTTGTGCAGCTAAAAAATTGTGTGAAACTGTGCTATGCTGCTAAACTGTATGATAATTACATTGTCCAAAGTTCTTGGTCAACAATGCCTATTGGCCTCACTGTTAGAAACTTTAGCAGCTCATATAATGCATTGTCAGGATTGGCGAGTGTAATTTTCTTGGGATGAAGCCTGAAAACAGTGGTTCAGGCATTTTAGCTGCATAAAATGCAAACATCTTGTTTTTGCTAGTACAACTTACTAATAAATAGTTATCAACATTATTTACCTGAGAAAAGCATCTGCATCCAGGCTAAATAAGCAACATGCTTGGTTTGAAGAATTTAAATTGTATTAACTAAAAAGTATTTTCATCTGATAGACATTGCTTTACTTGGGTTGTTTCACCTGAAGCTTGCTATTAGTGCTGCTTTTGTTGTTACTTAGATTTCTTATTTAGTTTTCTTAACATAATACTAAATTGGTGTACGTGTAATGCCTTTTCAGCTTTCCTTACCTCAGACACATCAGGTTCTAATATGTCTGTAGCTCTTATTAAACAACCAAAACTAGATTTGGACAGTAATTGGGATTTTGACAATAACAACACCACACAAGAGGCCATGACCGCAAGTTCTGCTTTCTGTGCTTCCTCGTGTGCTGCTTTTACGGATAAATTGAGCTAATACGTTACGTTTAGAGAAATAAACCGACATCCTTTCAACCTTCCACTACTACATCTCTTTCGGTCATATTTTAATTAGGCAAAACTTATTGATTCTCAAGTTCACTTCTTAAACTTCAGCATCTTTTCTTTCTTAAAGTTGCACTTCTGGTCATAGTACGTTCTATGAATAACCTTGCAGTCTTAGGATGTGTATGTTATGAAGGGCAGATCCAGCGTTGAACTGCTACTGACATCTTAGTTAGTGTTGTACATGTTTACTCAAATGCAAGACAGGGCAGTTGCTGATTCCACCACCACCACCCCCCCGCCCCCAACGGTGTTGAGCTCAAACCTGGTTACACCAGAGCTGATGTTTCACTCAAACAGAAAGGGACTAGAACAACATCATTGTAGGTGGCAACTGGGGCAGGTGTTGCTTCAGAATGGGAGAATACCCCATTCTCTCATCATTTCATTGGTGTTAAGGTTCAAACATTATTCAAGACTTCAGCTCAGAGCATTTTATACTTTCACCTAAAATGGTTAATTATGGTTATTTAATGTTTACAACATATCTATCTGAACAATTTCTAGTGATGCTCTTCCAGTCTGTTATGTTACTTTAGCAAACTGAAGGCATTTGCTCTGCCACTGGATAATACATTTTTTCTTCTCACCCCAGAGCTACCCTGTCTTCTCATATCATTGTTCTTGACTTGTGGCTAAACCTTCCTGTTCTCTTTGCCTGGTTAAAACCGAAGGCTAGAAAAGGTGGTGGTGGGGATGTCTGGAAAAACTGCTTTTTCTTTCTGTGCCTGGGTTAAATGCTGTTTCTCTTTTGCCTCTTGTGGAAGCATTAAACATTTCACAAATAAATTATAAAAGAATATGGTTAAGGTCTTTGTGTGTGTGTACCTCTCAATAAAGTTGGAGCTGCTCAACATCTCTGCATTTAGTAGAACTAAAAACCTATGCAGTTACACTGTTAGCAGTACAGCAGACTAAGCCAAAATTAAGGACCACCACAGCATGAAAACTGAAAAAAACCCAGTGGAGATAGAGAAAATAATAAGCAATTTTTAGGAGGGGGTGGTAAAAACTTGGCTGACTTAAAAGCAATTCAGTGTTAATGAAAACCAACTGTTCTGATTTGTGCCAACTGAAGACCTGGCATTAAGTCCTCAAGTGAAATTGTATTGCAGGGCTGCCCCCAATGCTCTTGGTGTCCTGGTTCCCTGCTCACCCCTGCTCATCATCAGGGCAGGGCATGCAGCACTGTCCTGATCCTGGAGCCTCCTCTTGGTAGTAAACTGAGAGTCAGAACACCTGAATGTGGGAGCAGGACAGCAGTTCTGACACTCACAGTTGAAACAATGTAAGCAGTACACAGAACAACTCTATGTGACAAAAGGAACACAACTAAGAAGCCAACAAGTGACAAATTGAAATAAATGGTTAATATCAACATAGACATTCTTCTACAGTCAAGGTGACTTTTGAGGGATAAAAGTTTAACACTAATTACTTCAGTAGGAAATGTAATAAATATTTTTAGATGAAGATTAAAATGTGTCATCTGTACACAAGCAGCACTCATGAAGCCCGAGAGTACAGATTCGTCTGTAACTGAAGAATGTGCATTTCTTCCCCATGCCTCTCAAAGCCCTAAATATCAATGTTGAGCAGCACAGAGAATAGTATATATCATAGTGAGACACCACCACTGCCAATTCATTACCTGTGACTAAGGGGTACAGTCTCATATAAAAGATAATTTTTGGAAGGTCTATTAAAGTGGGTTGGAACCACCTTAGCATGGAAGCACAGACTCTTGTATCAAAACCCTACCTTGTTCCACGTACAATCAAATTCCAGAAGGGCAGGTTTCTGACTACGTTAAGCTTAATTCATAAACACACCTTATATTTTTAAGTAGCATTCTAAACAAAAGAAAAGTGATTTAATTATCTGTTGAATAGTATTCTTCATTCCACCAGACTCACATGGGCAAAATTCCATCCAAGTTCACAAACCTGTTTTTTT
>VZTL01032246.1:16735-47328 GCA_013400535.1 Scopus umbretta
TTTTTTTTTTTTTAATTTCAGGCCTACAAAACCCATACCCAGTGTTTAATATTTTAACCTCAATAGTTAGGTTAGTGAGGTAAGCAATAGGTAAGCAATCATCTGCTAATTAACATTTGACAGCTCAGATAGAGAGATACAAAAGCAGAATGTGTTGTCAGATCCCTCACAGATGTAACATTAATTGGAACATGGCTAGTTCACACCAAAATGCATCATCTGGTGATTGTACACTGCAGTCACTGGGAAAGACCACTGTCTCACTCAGGTTAATTTCAGCTACACATAGCAACAGGAAAAGAATGTTCAGTCTTTAGAATATGTTGCCGTATGATAAATTCTAGGCCTTAGAACCAAACATCTGAAGAAATGACAATTAAAAAAAATTCAGTTTTGAAATTGCTAATTTTTAAGAGACACAAGGAAGCAGAATTCCATTCACCCACTTAAAACAGGTAAGGATAAAACCTTGTGATAAGTTACCTTCAAGAGTTTTTTAACAACAGAAGAACAAAGAAAAATAATTACTATAGTAACAGTCACAATATAATTACTTCCATTACAGAGCATGTGTATTTAGTGGATACAAAAGTAAAGAATATGTATATGCAGTGCCAAGAATTAAGGCCAGACAGGGAAACGTACAGCTGCCACTTGCATCAAGCATCTGTAAGGCTCTCCGAGGAGGCTACTGTTCCAGGATTCAGTGGGACACAGAGAACCACACCTAAGATGTTCCTTCTAAAAATAGTATGTTTGGCACATACAGCTACGCAGGGGTGGAATTTAACAGTTCAGTTCAAACCTACAGCACAGAGATCTCCCTGGTTGCCTTGTGTTTCCAGAACTGCAATCAGTATGGATTAGAAATCCTTTATAATTATACACAGAATTCTCTTTAAAGGAAAGATACACAAGTTAAATATGCCATTTCCTGCTAAAAAACCAACCAACACCACAAAACATGCACATTACATTAATAGGGTATCTAACCTTAAAAACCTCATAAATACAAACATTTGTTAATTCCTCAAGCACACCTACCTCCTGGCATGTCTGTCAACTGGTAAGTTTTCCAATTTTAGTTTCCTGATCTGTTAATGAATTTCTCCATTTCTCATTTGGCTTTGAAAGATCCAAACGGATAAACCAAGTAACTAGACAGATCAAACACTTATATTAATTATATACTTCAATTCTTATTAAAAACCAGGAAGAACGTGAGAGGAAAGAATACTCCAAACCTTAGCATTCTCAAGCTTTAAAATACTACCAGAAACATGATGGAATAACTTGGGGAAAAAGCAAATCACACTTCTCTGGAAAAAAAAAAACCAAACAAAAAACCAAAAACGTCCTTTCCCCAAAGAAACCTGCTCCTCTTTAGTACTGTCCAGTACTGTCCTTTTAAGAACCGGTGTTTGTTTTATTTTTCCCATCACTGCAGAATGTTCCAAAATATTTTTGACAAAAGTAAAGTAGAAGAATCGGAGTGAGTCTTTTTTTGCAGAGCTGCATTTAAGCTACCTTGTAGTATCACACTTACTTCAAAGTTTAAGAGACATCTGGCTCATAACAGCATACTTTTAACGCCGCCTGTACAAGGGAATTGCATTTAGATTAAAATTCAGTTTTCAGACATTTGTGGTATTAGAGCCAAAAGATTCATTAAGCGTAAAAGAACTTTGACATTTCTTCCAAAGTAACTTTATTGCACAATTCATACACAAAGTTTAATATACTGGAATGTCCTTAGCTATTAATACAATCTATAATAATTAAATTACAATTTCACATTAAACCTGTAAGAAATCTTCACTAAACACAAGAAAGTTTAATTTGTTCTAATGCCCCCCACCAACAGCTATTCATAGTAACTCACATTTTCAAGGTCTAGCTTCTGGAACCCATTGCCACGTCCCTGCCAACATGATTCCTTTCCCAAAATTGTTTGCTAAATATAGCGCTTCAGACTAGGTAATACCACCAGTACCACGTTACTAGTTTTTCAGTGTTAATGTGCCTATTATCCCATATAACATACAGTACATGTATTGTACAAGGCACACGTTACAGTACCTACATCACAGCAGTGTGAATTATAGCAACTTAATTAAAAAAGCTGTACAGAATACAAAGTTTACCCTTTCACTATTTAAATAATTTTTGCATTAGTTTATATTGTAATTGCAAGTGTCATTGTGCTGCAATTAACAACTTGGTTGCATCATTACAAAATTACATTTCAAGAAGTTCATGTGAGTTCTCAGCAGAAAGTCAACTTATAAAATCTCAGTTCAGAAGTAGAATTCTTGAAATACTTGAAAAATAAAGTTAGCTTGAAGCTTTAATTTAATGCTCTTTCTGTTCCAGTGATATAAAAAGTTTAAAAAATTCAAAGGTTATTTTAAAGTTCTGAACATGGAGTAATGCAAGCTCAAAAAGCAAAAAGAAACCAAACTGGTGTGTGATTAGGAATATTTGCAAATATTTTAGTGGAAAAATCACTGACATTAACAATTTTCAGCCCAAATAATAACAACGGCCTTTATGCAACAAAACAGTCCATACATTCTCCAAAGAGTATCTTGTTGATATCAAAGGATTAACAAAGGGAAAAAATTAGTTCTAAGCTATATACATCCATAAATGGATTTTTCAACAGCTAAATACAGATTTACACACTAAGCCATACTGGCTTTTAGATGATACACGCAAGAAAAGTACGTTGCTTATCTGTCTTAAGGTTTATGATAAATTTGACAACTGTGCCATAAGCCAAGCTCAAATGGATGCCATATGCTATGTGTGTCCCTTAACATAGAAGTGTAGTAGAGAAATTCCCAGGATCTAGTCCCCAACGTAATTATTTTGTAGCCACTGAAGACAAATAACCCAAATGTGCACGTCTATGTGTGCACACACCTTTTAGTTCAGAACCCGTCTGTAATAAAAGGCCTTAGCCTTATGGCATCATTGGATTTTAATGAGTGTGGTAATTAAAAACGCAGTCTTACAGTAAGCAAGATTTATGCTGATATTCCCTCAAATGCTACACTTCAGTAATTCTCACTCAATAGTCTCAAGTTAACAGTATTTGTTAATATATATTTAAAAATCATTAATTCTCTACAATAGCAGCTGATTTCCATAACACTATTTATGCAAAAGAGGCTTAAGATGGGTTTCCTGAATACTAACAATCCATTTTAGACTGCCTAAACTCAGCTCTTGAAAGATTTTACTCTGCTAGACACAAAAATACACCGTTGCACTCCAGCTGCAATATCCCTCTTCCCAAGTTGTCACAGGCACATATCACTTCAAGCAACATCATTATTGAAGTAGAAGTTTCTCTCTGCTACATAAAAGCATATTGCACTTGTAGATATAAAGCACAGCACCCTTACTTACATTATCACCTCATAGCTCTTAAGATACCTTATGACTCTGATTTGACCACTTCAAAAACACAAGAGAAGCAGATAAAACCACAGCATCAGACTAAACTACACCTTAACTGCCAATTCAAATAAAGTCATTCTCTTCAGATATGCCTAATGTTTAAAAATAATTTTGGCTGTTCTCAATCAAAAAACTATAAACAAACTGATTTATTTTTTTTAGGATTGTGTATGAAACTGTTTAATGTTTCCAAGCTAGTAAGACCATGCTAAATACCATATTTAAAAAAATATTCTAAGAGAGATTCTTGTTAGAAGAATAAAGGGAAGTGCACAACTACATTTACAGAGCTGCCTACACTCTCCAAAACAGATTTAAAATAATTAATACCAAAACTCGTAACAGATCAGACTGAAATCAGTATCTGTAAATACTAAAAGCAGCAATAACTGGCTACTGAAGAACAGGTAGTGGGACATCTTCAAGTTTCAGCTGTAAAATTTCAAATTAATAATCACTAGTGCTAACTCATCATCTTTATTCACATTTGCCATGAAACTAAAAGGCAGTGCTTTTAACAATAAGAACTGTGAGATCAAGCCATCTGACATGGTTCACCTTCTATAGCAGTATGCTGTGATGTTCAAACAGCAGTCAGCAGTTGTAGTTGTGCTGTTATAAATTGCTTCATCTAGTAGTTGAACTGTTAATTAATATCAGAAGTTGTTAAAATAAACTTTGTTAATGATCAAAGAGTTTACTGAAAGTACAGATTAATAATTAAGACTGCACACACATACATCGGCTCATATACCCTGCGTTTTAAAAAAGCAGCGTAGATTCACAGCAGCCAAGAAGAGAAGACAGACTGTGGAAGAACAGCAACGAGAGGTAAAAGCAGACGTTTGTGAAAACGAAAGCTTCAAGTGCTTCTGCTATTATCAGCTTGTTGGCCAGTGTCAGGGTCTGTGAGGCTGGCCTGCCTCATCTACCATGTTAAGTATATAAGTAGCGACATCATCTTCTGTGGGTGCATCTGAGACCACCCAAGAATCACTTGCCCCAGTCACTTGCCGACGGCAGACAGGACAGCTTCTGTGACGATCACTCCTGTTAGGAAGCCAGAGAAATGAGTATTTTTCATTTTCATTTTCATTTCTTCCTGGCCAAAAAATGCCAAAAGAGTCCCCAAACAAAAAAAAAAACACACAACCCAGTGAGAACTTCAAGAATGGTCAGGTTAACTGGATTAGACCACCTATGTATTTTTTTTGTTTGTTTACAAACTCATTCTTTGTGAGGAAGATTGGCCAACAATTCTAAATGTAGTTCCATTCTTTGAGTGATAAATTCAGAGTCATGTTCCTCATAATCAAGTTTGTTCAGGTTAAACAGAATGCATTTAGCTACCTGTCCAGAAAGTTTAAATGGAAATCCACAGTCTAAATTAATTCTTCCTATCTTTAGATATTAGGCTGAGGTACTTCAGAAACCAGTCCCCATAAGCTTCCTGTATATATAGAAAGGAACCCTTCTCCTGGGTCAGTCAAGTCCACTGCAGTTTAGAATTGGTCCCTCAGGGTCCCATCTCCCTCCACCACCTAACTCAGGGGTCCCAAACAGTTATGCTCTGGAGCTGGGAGCCTCTGCTATATGCCTAGGTTAAGAAGAGATGAACCTTAAAAACTGAATACCAAAAAAAAGAATGGTATGACTGGAACTTACTTAGGAGTTCAGCTGATTCATTAGCCGAAGTAGAATATAATCCGCTCTCTACCACAGTCACAAAACTAAGTCCTGTATTGCTGATAGATGTTAAAATATTTTCCCAGGAAAAAGAGATGACTAGTTATACTCCAAGATCCAGCAATTTTTACTACATTTTTTCCTTGTGGGAGCATGGTGTTATAAGGGTAACTTTCTTGATAAGCCTTTGAAAAAGGCACAAAACAAATTCTTATGCACAAATTATATGACTTAAATGTAAAATAATTTGCATTAACTAGTCAAAAAAAGCCTTTAACTGAGAATATCTGTATTGCCTAATTTGTGTCGGTCTTCTGCATGGTCAGAGAAGAGCTATGCTCCTCCACAAAGCAATTTTTCTCTCTCAGTTGCATCAGACAGATGCAGAAGCAGAAAAGCTGTTCAGTTTACTATGAAGCTGAACATATTTGTAGGACACGTTACACAAATTTGAAGGCATTGCTATTGAGAAGAAATCTTTTCCTAGAAAAGTCTGATATATAGTAAAAGGTATCCTATTTATTTCAAGTGGAAGCATAATACATGAAAAAAATAATCCCTCTGACAGTTATTTCCCAAATAAGTGGTAAGACAGTCCAACTTGCCTTCATATTTCCATAGTCTTATAAACTATGGATTTTTTCCTAAAAAAGCTTTTAATGAGATTTTTGTGAATCATAACATGCCAGCATCAGCATATACCCTGTCTCCTCTAGTCTTTGAGCAAGAATACAGTAATTTAATTTTACAAGCATAAAAAGAGATAAGAAATTACAAAACAAATACTGAAAAGCGCTTTCACATCTCTTTTTCCAAAATGAAATTCTTCATCTGATGTTTACAAATGCTGAAGTCCTTCCTTCTGCTGCAGCCTGGTTTCACTCAAGCTTGTTATGTATCATATGTACATTAGCTTGCAAATAGCTTCAGACATTAAATTGTATGGAAACTAAGGAATCTGTCAGACCAAACTGAAACATGTCAGACAACCAGTACATACTATAAAATAAGGAATAGCATTTAATGTGTATTACCATTTATCAATGCATTTCTGGCAGAAACTGTGAGCACACGGCAAGATTAAATCAGCACGCCCATCCATGCAGATGCAACATTCCTCTTCATCTGTCAACTGTTTAACCCTGCAGAAAAGAAGACAGTGTTTTCTCCCAGATAACTACTAAGTTTTATATTTATGTCCTAGTAACTACACTAGTGACTACTTTTTTCATAATAATTAGTGATGGACAGGAAGGAACACCTGTGCTTATCTGCAAGGAACATGCAATTTTGTGAATGGACTAGTTACATCATCCCAGCCTATGTCAGCAGACATAACCTCAAGCTACCAACAAACAGCAGTCAAAAAGCTAAACTAAATTATACTATGCATTTACTTTTTGTGTCATGTGGTGCTCTTGGTGTTGCAAAGGGTTATGCAAACCCTTTTTCCTATCAACGAGAAAGTGTAAGAAGTTGTAACTGTGACATATTGCATGACTGGGTGAAAGAACAGCAACGCTGCTGACATTAAAGGCAGGAGAAGAACCTGCCTTCCTTTCACACAGTGCCAGGCTGAACTATTTCACAATGAACTTTGTCAAATTTCTGTGTACTGGCTTATAGTCCAGATAAAAACATGCATTTTGACAGGATCACTACTAGCATGTATGTTCACTGATTTCACATGCCATCAAAATGCCAAGAGCTAAACTGCTCATTAGATTGAAGAGGCTGGTTTTAGCTTGCAATGCGCTCCTCATGATTTTTCCTTCAAATTACGACTCACTCTCAAGTTGACTGTTACCGCAGCTTTTCCAGTTAAGCTTCAGCGTGTTCTTGTTGGGGAAGGGGGGCCAGAGGGAAGTTCAAAAACGTATCTCAAATATTTGCATTATCATGACTTTTCAAGTGTGAAAAGGTGCAGAGAATCCTCAGCCTTCACTGACCTAACTAGACATGTAAAGTTCCCTAATTTTATAGTCATGGCTCACTTCCAAGACAGCCAAGTAGATGTTCTGAGATTTTCAGGTTTTCCAAGAATTCTGACTTGGGAATCCCTTCTGTGACTTGGGGCACAGAGGTAGCATTCTAGAAAGAACAGCATTTCAGGAGAGACAGTCCACCTTAACGACTATAGATCTGATCACTTTTGCTTAGGTATCTTGGGAGCTTGTCACATGCAGAG
Source organism: Scopus umbretta (assembly GCA_013400535.1). NCBI lineage: Eukaryota > Metazoa > Chordata > Aves > Pelecaniformes > Scopidae > Scopus > Scopus umbretta. The sequence continues at coordinate 24,075 of VZTL01032246.1, forward strand.
TAATTTTTTAACTGTACAGATTAGCCAGCTAATGGACAGCAATTAATGCCCTTTTGTTTTATTCTTCAGTAGGTCCTTGGGGTTTCCTTTTCAATTTGCTTTTTGAGAAGTTACTTTAGAATGTGAGGATTTTTTTTTTTTCCTAGAATCATAGATGGTCATTCGCATACAGCGAGGACAACAGTTTCAAAAAACCTATCTTTTGATTAGCTCACTCTGTTCTTTGGACTTGCTCCCTGTCATTTCCCTCCCCCATGCAACTCTGCGAACTAACCTTTGATAACACTTCAGTTTTTGAGATTTGTTGGTGTATATACAAGCAATTATACTTAAAATGGATGCCCTATTTATAAAGTTTCTGGTACCTAAGATTTAGTCATCGAACTAAGTTTCTGAAGAACTGGTAAAATACAAGAGCAACAAACTAAGGAAATGCTTGTCTCTTCATTATCAGAAAGCATAAGACACATGGATATTTTTGAATGCTCCGAGTAGGAAGTGGATGTTCTAGAGAAACGGGGTACTATTCTGGTGGAAGAAGTTAAGATAAGAAGACTAATGAAACAGATAATATTTGCTATTTTTGGACTGTGGCGGCTAGCTCTTGCAGAGCTGAAAAATGTCTAAGGGTGAGAAGATTTTAGGCAAATGGGAGGTGGGAGGATATCACAGAAAACCAAACAAGATTTCCTCGTTGTAAAATACTTGAAGGTGCTTCAGCCTGCATTTTCCTTAATGACTTGAAAAACTTGGATAAGATATAAGCTCATTAAATTCCAGCATATTACCAGCATATTAGAAAAGTATACTTCATTTTGGTTTTGTTATTTGTCACTAATACTATCTCAAATGATGAAGTTTACGGACATGAAGGATGCTCATCTCTCCCATCTTGAAGTCTGAAAATTGAAAAAGAAACTCACCTAGGAAACCTCGTATCTACTCACTGACTTCAGCAATATATTATGTTGTTTTGCATAAGCATATGGGTTTGGTTTTTTTTGTTTGGTTTGTTTGTTTGAAGTAAAAGGCCATTTTCAGATATACCTGTGTTCTAGTACAACCGTATATCTTTGAGAAAGAGCAGGCAAATACGCTTTCCCAAGCACGTCCACAATTTGCTACCTAATTCTAGCATTTTAGTAACTCAGAACAGCCATAATTTAAGATTATTTATTCCTAAACAAGAGACACAGGAAATTAAATGACAAGAACACATTCCACAACCCACTGACTTAAAAAAACCACTGTGGTCTATCTGTAGAATGACAACATAGCCGACCCCTTTCTCATTCTAACAACTGGAGTGTGACATTCTAAAGACAGTTAACCGGCTCAGCAACTTGTTTTGTTAAAACACCTAGCTACCAGCTCTTCACTGGTGGATATATATATATAAAATACATATATTTTTTCCTTGTAAAACCTACCTTTACCTCACTTAAAACTGAGAACCCTGAACTAATTAGGAAAGTTAAAAGTAAGGAATCACTGGTAGCAACATTTCCATACAGGGAAAAGGTGACAAGCTTCTTGCCATTACATACAATTTGAACTGAAGTTATTGCAGGTGTTGACCTCAGTCTTTTGCTTTTCCTCTAGTTAACAAAGCAGGATGTCAACATGAGTGAGACAGTTCACATTTTTCCAGTCTTACAAGTTAAATTACTACTATAATTGATGAGTTTCTAATGGCAACAGATGGGAACTTTCACATGCCAAAATGTAAAAGAGGAAGAGAAAGTTTAAGTGGAACAATAACAAAATCTGTTTAAACAAACATTGTCAAACCCCCTAGATTTGTAGCTGCAGCTGATTCCATTTCCTCCTGTTTCCTTATTCAGGAGATTCAACATATACCATATTTGTATTAGAGCTGATGATTAGAATGATTGTTCTGAAGCTAAGGCATGGTAGCACCAACAGAATTTCACCCAAGTACACTACAGCTCTCTTGGTACAAGAGAAGATGTGCTATTCATGTTTGTGATGACACAAAGTCTGCATCGGCCAACAGCATGCGGTTTTGATCATTATGTGTCTGTAGTTCAGGTTTTACAGAAAACTTCCAAAATATCTATGCTGTAACTGTGGTCAGAAGCTAGAGTATATCAAAATACCTTCCCATCCACAAGCTGGCCTGACAAGATGACAGAGACATCAAACTCTCAGCAGCTTCTTCAGAAGTACCACTCTGTGCAAGAACTCCCGCTGCTTGACTGGTGATGTCTTTATAAAGTTGAACGAACTGATACAAGTTCAAGATTCTGGAAGCTTCCACGATGCCACTTGTTTTATTTATCTTAAGATATAAGAATTGTTTACAATTACATATCAGATTTTTACTTGGCATTGCTCAAAATTGTTTTAATGCACTGCAGTTCTCATGGCAGTAGCCACCTTCCCAAATGTCCATCACCATGTTAGCAAATTGCAGTCTCCATCAGTAAGAGTTAAGACCTGCAAACACAGCTGCTTCAGCATGAGGAATACCAGGATTAGGACTACATTTTTAGGACAAGACAATTACCATCACTACTCAAATGGATTGAGAGTAGGGACCTAGTGGCTAAAAAACTGGGCTAGACTTAAAACAAAGAACAGAATAATCAGTCATTTCATATTTGAACTTAAAATAGCCTACAATGAAAATCAAGAGCAAACAGAAAATTACAAACTGTTAGTTTCAAACAAAATTTTGAGTTGGCTTGGTTGAAACTGCATGTTAAGATTGCTCAGTGGTTTCAGGTCCATTGAAGGATGTTACTTGATAGGATACAAAGGGGAAAAATCTCCTCAGTAGAAAGACCAAATGTAGTTTGAAAACCACAACAAAACTTACTAAGTTAAACGTTTAACTTCTAGATTGGTTTTCTACAGAATCAGAACATAGACAGTTACACCAGCTCAACTAATAACGCTTGGAATTGCTGACTAACTTCTACTACTACCGAACGATATAGTTCCTAGTTTGTTGTACTGTTTGATTACCGTGACTTGACCTCACAGATCATATGAATTTGTAACTAATGGGCTGTAAGCGCTCCATTAGAAGATATCATTGTTTTAAATTTAGTTATGAACATGTTTTTGTTCATCTGCTTTTTGCAGGAACTTAGAATTTAGAGTTAATTTATCTCAAATAGTATCCTTGAATACATCATCTGTATCAAAATATATATGCAAAAAATATGTAGCAGGTGTTGGATTTCACCAGTAGAAGTGACATCCTGAAACAGCTGTACACAAAAACCCCACCAAATTAAAATTTTCAACACTCTTACTTTAGTACATATTATCCGAACGACCACCTTCCAGAAAGCAGAAGAATCAGAACCAGGCTGCACTTCAAATAACAGATGTTTGTCTTGTCCAGAAGCCAGTTTTGCAGTACTGAAATATAGAAACATCGGTTTTACATCACGTGCTAGACATGCAAAGATCAGCAACCTCAGCCACTGTGGTATTATTTCTTGTTCACCTGTGTGCTCTTTATCCTTAAAGAGATTTTATCAACACTGCCCAGAGACATGAAATTAGACAGTAATGACCTTCTTATCATGTCATTAAATATAAAATACACAGTCCATTTCCCTTTAAATTGCACAGTAAATTTCAGAAAATGACATGCAAGTCTTTTGATCCAGCATCCACAAGCAAGTGTCCTTTATAGACACTTTAATTTATATATACTTCCACTGTTTATTAATCATGCAATCTTGTGGTCCAATCTAAAAAGGTTACCATGCATGTGAAAAAAGCATGCGCATACCAACAGATGCAGATGAGGTGTATTTTTGTTAGTATATATTAATAACGAAGCAGTCAGGTGAAAGCTTTACATGACCTTGAGATTTTTGGGGAGTTGCATTTTTTTTTTTTAATGGAATTTGCTTTTTTTGTTGTTGTTTAATGGAACACAGACACAAAGGTCTATTCCATAAGAATCAGAACAAGCTATGTTCTGTTCAGGCTGAAGAAAAATTGCAAAGAAATAAAATTTGAATAACAATGGTATTTTGGAGTTAATTATACTGAGATACGCTTAGATTCGCAGGCAAAACATAATGTTCTTCAAAATCTATTTATGTGTCTACCCAGAAGACAGCTATCTCTTCTTGAAGGTCATTCATAGAAGTATGACACTGTACAAGACAATTTCTAAACTGCATACAAATTCACAGTAGCGTTAAACATCAAACACTACCAAAAGCCACATAATACAAAGCCCCTTTTCGGGCTGTACGTTTCCACTTCATATAATTTTATACCATAAATATTGGGTAAAAATGATAACCCTGCTTTTTTGTTCATTTCTTTTTACAATCAATGTATCAAATGCAAGGCAGGCTATGAAAAGTATTACTTACACAGCCCTTTTTTTTTGGATTATCTTGGTCACTGGTTTCAGATAGTAAGGCACATCTCATCTTTAATGAGGAGTGGCCTTGCATGTCCACAGAGGTGGGAGAGATGGTCACAAACAGTTCTCTCTCAGGTACTACCTTCCTGGAGTAGCTGCACTGTCTTTACAGGGTTCATATTGCTACTTCCTACCAAAAGAGACGGGCAGAGAGGAAGCAGCATTGCATCTTTAGGTGGTTGGTGCAGGGGGGAAGACTAACGGAGACAGGTAACACTAACAAAAAGGTACTGCTAAACATCTATCTCTTGTGAACTTCTAAGAGAGAAGCAACACTTGCTCGAAGAAGAGTGTTAGAGAAAAGTGAATTTAAGGAAGAGAAATGGCTTTGGTTTTGGAATGTAATTACAACCATTATAGAAACTTTAAGAACTGAAGCAAACCTTTCAAAACCAGACAGCCAGTTCTGGCTTAGTCAGCCCAGGAGAACATACTGCGTACAAGGTCTCAGTAAAACATGGAAAAAAAAGGAAACGAAGTAAGGCTTACACATCATTAAGTTCAGCTACTCTTCCCAGAAACTCTTCATATGTCAGGAAACCACTTTCTTGAACCAAAGAGGCATGCTTTGCTACTTTTTCTGGCAACTTGTTAATTACAGTTTGTGTGTGGTTTGAAATTTGTTGGCCCATGGTGAAGTTCTTCACCTCAGTTCCGTAGAAAGAAGTTCTCATTCGCTTGTAGAGTCTCTGCTAAAAATATTTTAGAGAATTACATCTGTGTGCTTTATGAATGGCTACTCTCTCATTTTCTTTTAGCGTAAGAGTTTAGCTACCCACTGACCAGCCTAATTATTCTACAGTAACACAACTGGAACAGCAACTCAGAAACAAAGCAGAACACTTAGAAGACACTGCAGTGTGGCATTAACAACTCATGAAAAATGTATTATTGTGTTTACAGCAATACTTATATTAAATAGAGATAATTTTTCACGCAGATCTTTCGGCAACTCCAACACACATGTCTAAATACATCCAATGGAATGGAAGAGAAAATTTTAAGATGACAGTGGTAATTTACGGCAATCTTTGTTTCTCCTAAATATTTGTGCATTTGAAAGTCAAAATGTCTACAAGTAAGCACAACAATGTAGGGCTATACACAGACGTTACATTAGGAATTACCTTTCTTATATCAGACTGACATTGGCAGATCAAAAGAACTCTCACGGCATTACGGAACCAGTAAGCCAAGGAATTCACGTCAGTATAAACCAATTTAGAAATCTCCCTATCTGCACAAAAACCTCAGCTTTAGGATGTATTACAGAACTGACTTGCTCAAACCTCTCCAACTTCAACTTATTTCACCTTTCCTTTACACTCGTATTTTTTTCCCCAAAAGTCTGCATGAGGATCTTACCCTATGACTTCTGAGGCTTTATCCATTTCCTCCCCTTGATCCCTCTCATTTGACATTCCCCCAGAATTTCACCCGCTCTTTACCTTGAAATAGCAGAGGCATGCAAATTAATTCTGTCTGTACAGAGTTTGTCGCTTGTAATGCAAGACAGTGGTTTCACACCCTTTTATGACTTCTACAGACAGAGGTCTGCAACGGCAAGCTAACTGCACAATATCAACCTTAACTGAAATATGGAATAATCAGACACTACGGGCATTACAAACCCCGCAGGAGAGACACCACAGAAAACCAGAACTTCATCCCGCATGTACGTATAGCTGCATTTGGGCATAAAACCGCCCGGGAACACGGTCTACAGCTGTCAAGGTCTGGCCACCGTGTAAGAAAAACCCAGCACACGTGAAGTGAGTTCCTGTCAGAGCGTGCTACGAAGAATTCCCGAACTTCACAGAGGAGAATAAGCTTCCAATTCAGCGTTTGAGTTTTGACGGGTTTCTAGCCTCAGACAGGTGCGTTCCCCCTCAAGCCACTTCCCTCCTTCCGAACTGCCCCCCGCTCTCTGGACCGTTCCCTGGGGCAGCGCGCGCCCCGGCCGCGCCACCCCGCAGCAGCCTCGCGGCCGCCAGCCCGGACGGCCAGGGCGCAGCAGCTGCCTCCGCTCGGCCGCTTTAACCGTTCCCACCGGCCGGGCTCGAGGCAGGCCGCGCGCGCAAGCCCGGCTGCGTCACNCGCTGCGCGGCCCGGCGCCGCCCCCCGCCGGTAGGCAGCCGGGCTGGAAGACCGTTGCGCACCGGGGAGTCGACGATCGCGTTACGGTCGGGCGGAGCAGGCCCCGCCTGAACGTCCTTTTTGTGCTGCAGTGGCAGTGGTGCACAGAGCTGTTTTCTTTTAAGAAAAATCCCATAATAGCTTGAATGACCAGAATGGGGTAACTTTGCTGCAGACAGGCTTTGCTGCACCCTCAGCAGATGCCCGCTCCGTCCTGTGCAGCTCAAGGTTCCCAGCGTCTGAAGGGATGTAAGACTCCCTATCCTACTCCCACTTTTCAGTTGGCTCCAACAGATAGCAGTTTAAAGGATACTCAATGGCGTCTGAGTGCCTGCCTTGGTGGGATCATCACAGGCCAGCACGCGCTGGTGCAAAACACCCCCCACCCTGCCAGAACAGCCGGGACCGCGGGGGAGGAGAGCACCCCGGTCTGCGTGGAGGACGTGGGAGTTGGGTGTGCGTGGCAATGGTCAACGCTCGCTGACCTTTTTACAAAAAAACCCCCAACGCCCATAAACGATAACAAGCCATTTAGGAACATAAATCCTAGAACATCCTCTAGGTCATCCACATCCTGGTGCTTCAAGGTTTAATTCTAGAGGGGGTTGTTGTTAGGTTTTTGTTTTTTAATTTGCAGAGGAGAAAAGAAGCAGTACTTCCCCTTCCTGCCCGCTGCTGTTCACACATAGACACACACGTACTTCCCACGATAAAGGCAGCCTATAGGGGTGCCTGGTTCCAGGCAGGGATTGGGCTGGACTGGGAACCTCACTCTGTTTCCTGCAGGCCAAGCACCCCTGTCGCCTAAGGTCAACAAACATCTGTAGCCTCAGTGTGGGAATCCGAGTAGTGTTACTGTCAAATGACTAATACACACTGTGATCTCCTGCTAAGTGGAATGAATTATTTGTCCAAGATACTTGAGCATAATGCAATTTCTGAGACATCAAGGAACTTCATAGCTGTTGAGAATGTCTTGTAAAAAAAAACACAACACTTGAGAAAAGTCAGAAACATAATGAAGAATTTCTCCAAAGTTTCTGCTACTACCAGTTAAGGGTTTGGCTTTTTGACACTTTCCGTCTAGAACTTAAATAAATGTTTCCTGTTTGCTTTGTCAGGATACATCCCTTGCAATTCTATTAAACAATGAGCAAGAACATTTTGTACACTCTTAATTCATAGAATAGAATCATAGAATTATTAAGGTTGGAAAAGACCTCCGTGATCATCGAGTCCAACCATCAACCCAAAACACCATGCCCACTAAACCATGTCCTGGAGTGCCACATCCACACGTGTTTTGAACACCTCCAGGGATGGGGACTCCACCACCTCCCTGGGCAGCCTGTTCCAATGCCCCACCACTCTTTCAGTAAAGAAATTTTTCCTAATGTCTAATCTAAATAATTTTTCCTAATATCTAATCTAAACCTCCCTTCAAATGTGACCAAGTAGCACTCATTATATACAGACAATATCAAATACAGTCTTTGTTGATTAGTACTTATAGCTAGCTTTTATTACATACAGAACAGTGTGATACGTTCCTTTTAGCCTTTGTAGCGTTGGCATAAATTGTGTAATGGAAAGAAGGGGCAGATCAAACTATGTGCACTGGCCAGGTGTCAGTGTGAAGGTCAGGATGAAAGCCACCTGAGTTTTCAAGGTACATGATAAAACAAGACATTTATAGGTTAAGGCAATATCTTATATCAACTAGCATAGTTTTTTTTTAGAAAGAAAACTCTTCCAGGGAAAAAAAAGCCCTTATTTAGATCTAAACCAGAAGTAATAAACTTCCAGCCTGAGTGGAACTAGAGAGTGATTTTCCAAATTTCTTTAGGTGTGCAAAGAGACAATCTGAGGGAAAAGGAAGTTGTTACCTGTGGAATAGAGGTGATATTAGTAGGAGAGCAAGAGAAGTGACAGATAATTATCTCTTGGTGGTAGGAAAAAGAATAGAGAAACAGGTAATTTCTAATCTCTAAAACATGGAAAAGAGAGACAGAAGGGAAATTGCAACATGCCACAAAAAAGTCCAAGATTACCTGGTATCCACTAGCGTTGCCTGTGTCCTTAAGCCCCATTGCTATTCTGACAACATCATGACAAGTGTTGGCTGTGGCCTTTCCTGATGGCCTTATTTCTGCTGTCCATTCTCACTGCTCACCCAGCATACAGTGCTTTCAGTCAGGTGGCAAGGAGAGATACATGGCATTACTGCAGTATTTTGCAAGGAGAGGAATTACTTAATTGAGGGGAAAGGCTGTATCTAGTGCTTTCCTCTGTTGCACATATTTCTGCTGAAATTCTGTTGACGGACATCTGAAATGAGTGGGTTTTAAAACTGTACTGAATCACAGTCTTTCTGCAATAGTATAGATTTAATGGCAGTGGTGGACTGCATAGCAACACAGTCCAGACTCTTGGAGCCATGAAATATTTTTGACCTATCAAAGAAAAAAAAAAAAGAAAACAAACAACACAGGAAATCTCTAAGTATGCTATTAGCAATACACTATAACTCACTATGTAGTGGAATATATAACCACTGGGAAATTTTTAAATTTCTGTGAATCAAAAATATGAAAGTTCATCACCCAGTATCCTACATTGTAAAAAACATACTATAGGTGAGCAGTTCTATTGATGTTTTATTTAAGACTCTGTTTTTAAAGCTGCTTGATCTAAAAAAAGAAACTTCCTTTGCCATAATAACCTCCTTCACATATAAAACCACATTATCCAAACCATTTATTCAAGAAAATATTTGATAAATTGCTAGTGTTTTTTAATAATAACTAATTAATTCTGTGACATTAAGGTTATATAAGCTCTTTTTACTGTGAGGTAGTTTTCATGAGAATAAATTGTCTAGACAAACATATCTACCATACTTTATTTTTTTATGAAGTACTGTAAACATCCCATACCACTTGAGATCTTTATTATGAAAGCCACGCTTAAATATACACAGAAGACCTTAAATATAACTGTTGAGATGCAGTTCAAGGTTTTTTTTTCCCTTGTCAAATATCTGATGTGGAAGAATGATACATGTTTTAATAAATAAAACAGTAAATTATGATATGATGAAGGTATCTAAGGAAGTCATTCATTGCTGTATACATATAAACATCAGCATCTTTGTACCCTTCCTTGGGTATCTGAATGACAGTGGGTCAATCCTTTGATTTTTTTACTCTTTTGTAAACAGACATATTTCTTCTGTTTGTAAACAGATTTTTAAAAACAGTATGCAACTACTTAATGGAAAAAAGCTAATCTACATGAAGAAGAGCCACAGTATCATCATTTTATTTTAGACATTAAGTTAGCAGACATCCTCCAGCCATATAAAAAAAAGATTTTCATTATATATTGATCTGAATTTGGGGCAAATGGTTATCACACCGCATGTCATTAATAGCATATTCCTAACTACTTCTTTATTAAAGATGAAAAATGAGCTGTAATACAGATTTTTTTTTGTTTATTTATTTCAAGAAAATGAGATACCATGTTCTTCTGCAAGAGCATTTATAGCTGGAGATGTAATTATTAAAAAAAAAAAGTTTTCATATGTTAAGATAGAGAAAACATTCATTCATGAGTATTTACAAGCACCCATGTTTAAAAGCATTGCTAAGTTCTGTGTGCTTCATTTTATATTTCTATCAAGAAGTGTACATTCTTCCCCTTAAACTTCTGCTTCTAGACATTTTACTGTGGCCTCAGGCTTGGTTTTAGACTCTTCTACCTTTTTTCCATTACTCTCTGTTTCTTTCTCAGGTGTTTTGTCATTTGACTTAGCCTCTTTGAGAGCAGTGGTTTCAACCATTTCTTTTTGCTGGTTCTTGTTTGAAAATGGGAAGGTTTTCTTGTACCTTTAAATAGAAAAAAAGGATAGTAAAGCAGAAAAGCTGACATAGTTTAGTAGTATCACTCAAGCAATAAAGTGAAAAATATCTAGAATTAACTTTCTTGGCCACACTCAAGCAAAAGTCTCACAGAGAATAGTGGCATGCTAGATCATTGTGCTTTTTCAAGCAGTGTGCTTTTTAAAGAAATATTTTTGTATTTTTTTTAAAAACAGACAATGTATATACAGGATTCATGGTGTGTAATGATAAAGTAATCTGGGCTAGAATGTGAGATGTGCACACAAATTTTTGAAATGATTTAATGATGCAATGTGTTGAAGACCTTTATGCATGACAGATGAGCTCAACAATGATTTTTTCCTGAATGCAGCCATAGTCCAAGAATAAAAACTTTTACCTTGAGTCTGACATAGAAAGGAACAAGACCAAAACTGCATGAACAGGCTTATACACAAACAGATGCACACTTCAGTGTTGCTATTTTGGCACACTTGGAAATATTTCATACTAGGCATGATTGCCTGACCAAAAAACAGAAATATTTGTCTTCGGTTCCTTTTCTAAAGTAGGGAATGGCAACAGCAGCAACAAATGTTATCTGCATTACAACAGGGTTTAAGATTTTGTTCTTTGTGCTACACTGTTATGTCATTATCATTACTTCTCTGCTCTTTAACTATATACTTAAAATATTCACTGGTTGTACCCTAGGAGTTAACTCAGTCCAAAAGAAAAAAAAAACAAACAAAACAAACTTACTTTTTGATATAGCAGACTGCTAGAACAACTGAAATAATGAAGAAGATGACTGCCAGTACAAGAAGTGCAGTGGGGATACCTAGAGATAAAAGTGAAGTAAGCATACATACTTAATTCTGACATTCTAAAGGCTCATGAGCATAAATCCAAATTCTTCTAAAAACAGCCTAGTAGAAGAAGTGCATACACATCAACTCAAGAACAGAGGTATTAAGAATCTCAAAAGGTTAGTTACTCCTCATTTTTTCAAGAGAGACTAAAACAAGTATTTAGGCAATCCCTGACAGAGATTTGTCTAACCTGTTCTCATTGCAGGGTTTTCCCAACCTGCCTAGAGAAGACATTTTTGTGATAACTACCCTTACAGTTAGAATGCTTTTCCTCATATTTAGTCTATTTCTCAGGTGCTGTATATTAGGATTACTTATTCACACCTCATATCTCGAGAACACCTCCATATTTGGAGAACAATTCTCCAATTCTCTCAACTCTCTTGGCTGCTTTTGTTTTTAAGAGCCTGCTGAGTTTTCCATTCCTCTGAGCACATGGTGTTTATGAAGACTTTCTCAGAAATTTATCTAGCCCAAATCACATTAACCAGAATAAGCTTCCACCAATTCATATTAAAATATTATCAAAAAGTTTAAAATAAGATTTTACTTCTACTTAAAAACTATTTAAAAATCCTCTGCGTTGTAAGCTTTGCTTTTGCAAAACCATAACACTTCTATTCTGCCTTCAGATTCAGCTATATCAAAATGGATGCTGGAGCAGCAAACAAAAACAGCAGTAAACTTTTTTACTACTAACATCCATGTAACTAGCTCTTCAGCTTAAATAGCTACCAACAGCCTTTACCTCCAAAGACAATGGCATCATTCTTAAAGGCAGCATGGGAAGTGTAGTTAGGAGAGTCAATTGGTGAGTGTTCCTCTGGGATTTTTGTAGTAGTCCCCTCTGTTGGTAATATAGTTTCAGTTATACATATAACACGAAATTTTATATTTTTCAGGGATTGTTCTGGCTCGGTCACATTGAGCACTGCTGTGCTGTTCTCAGTCAAATCAGAGCCTGAATATGCAGTTAAGTCCGTTGGTGCACTTGATGAAGGTAGTACAGTTGTAGTTGGATCTGGTTTACATGAATTAATCTGAACATCTGCAGCAGGGAAAGGAAATACATAAGAGTTGTGTTGGATGTTAGTTCTGTACTTACTGTACGCACATGTTTATTGAAATTGTTCCTCAGTCATCCCCATCTGGCAAATTATTATTTGTTTATTCACAAAAGCCTTACCCAAGTCAGGCATGCCTATTTCAAATGTAGCTACAACTCAGATTATGCACCTTTTGTTATTACTCCATAATTAAACACTTTTTGAGCAAGTGTCATGTTCATTTTATAATTGTATATCAATTACAAGATTCTTACTGTAAAGTACTTAGAATAATAATGCATATAAAACCCAGTAATATGACCTCCTGCAGAGCAGGAGACTTAACTGCAGATCCGAGAGGCAAAAATATTTGCATTAGATTACATATATGTTCAAAACATATGCATGAGCTGTTGATACTTGGAACACTACTTTGATTTCCTGGAAACAAAAGCATTCCATAAAACTTTCAGGTAAACCAGGCACCAGTGTGATATAAAAAAAGTGACACAATTCCAATGGGGGCTAGAAAAAACCCCAAACTTCAGGCACGCTCAGAATTAAGCCATTTAAATGATGTGAGTGTTGTCTATATAAAAATGCAGGTGCAAGTGGACTTTTATATGTAAATGGAAAAGCTGAGTTCTGAATCAGGCTCGTGAAAATTATTCTTTTCTAGTGAAGTTCTATATTCTGTAAAGCTATAAAAATTTCTCTAAAGTAACAAGCAAATTACAACATAAATAACAATGACATGTACTGTTCTTCAAATGAATCCCCATTGGAAGTCTGATGACACAGTCACATTCACAGAATAAAAAGCTAAATGGCAGGGGCTTTTTACTTTTTCCACTACAGTTTTCAAGTGATTTTGGCATTTCTTTGGCACAAAGAAAATAGACGGAATGAGCTTCTGCCAAGTATTTTGGATGAGAAATGCCTACAGCAGGCAACAGTTTGGCAATTGAGATAAAGAAATGCAGATAAAGAAATGCAGAATCATCCCAATGTTAATTATACATGACACCAAGTTATTTTCTAACCATTCAGCAAGCTTAACTTTCTTCACATACTGTAACAGTGTATTTTTTTTAATTAAAGCTAAACAAAGCAAGTAATTTGGAATTCCTTGCTACCTCCTTAGCCTACTTCCTACCTACCCAACCTATCCAACATTTCTGATGCAGAATGACGTTTCATGCACTGAAATATTATGTTGCATAGGAACAGGAGAAATAACAGTACCAATAGGAACAACTTCTTTTAGAACATGTTGCCTGAGTACTAACTCACCTATGCATTCATCAATAAAAGCTATGGACTGTAGAGAAAAACTGTTAGCCCAATCATGTAATTTTTAACTTTACAGGTTAGGGGATAAGTCAATTTTTAATTGACTGCTTGCTTATCAGCAGTCAGATACTTTGTAAGTTGACTACTTATATTACCTATCCTCCTCCACTAAAATGGCTCAGGATCATGAACAAAGTTACACTGGCAAAGGCATGGCCTTCTCCCTAACAGTTTTATCCTCAGTCTCTTTGTAAGCTGCAATATTCACAGTCACCAGACATGGTCTTAGGTCTTTATACCTTTGCATGGGCATATCTTGCATATTGATCTTTCTCCTGCTCTTTCCAACCCTTGTTCACACATCTTTCCTGAAAAATTTCAGGATTTTTTACCTCATCTCTCTCTCTTGTTATCTAAAACTCATTGGCAAGGTCTAGGGACTGATTAGAAATAATTTATTGATCCTGTATATGGTGTAGTTATTGGGATAGTTGTTACATCATAACCATAGATATGGGACACTAGCAGGAATACAATGCCCCTAGTGAAATACTTATTTTTGGTTAATACCACAGAAGCCATTAAGAAACCATACAGATCTATTGTGCTAAGAAAGTCTAACATATCAAGGCCCAAGTTCGACTGTTGTATCTTCAATCTGGGAATAGACAGTCAAGAATGAGGGGAAGGACAGGTCTTTTCACACATGGGATGATGCACATTAAAGGAAGCTGTTTGATTTTACTGATAATAGATTGGGAATCTAGTTAATTTTATGGTCTCTCAGCTGTTCTAGCTTACATTTTAATTTAGTTTAATGGATACATTTTAATTTAGTTTAATGTATACATTTTCTTTTATCAAAAAACTTCCTACTTTTCCTGAAGTACCCTACTCTTGGTCTTTTTGCAGGAAAACACACACCACACACAGACATCCTGATTAAAGATTCGATTCACTGTCTTTCAAACTAACATGCCTAATTAATCAAAACATACTAAGAGCATTGTGTTGACATTACAGAATGGTAAAAGCAACTCCTCTTCAAGAGCTTTCATGGTAGCAGCAAATCATTAATTTGGATTAACCAAATTGACCTTTTGTATTTCTTGGAAGCTTTTTTCCCCTTACAGAGCTAAGTAGAGCTTGACAACACTTAAGATTGAGGGTGAAAAGGCCAACAAATTATAAGAACTCACTTGTTATGATTTTTTCATGCAGATATTAAAAAAATAATAAAACCCAAACCAAAACACAAAAAATATAGCTGTCATGTTTACATACCTGAGGAATTGAAGCAGTAAACCTTAAATGTTTTAAAGTGTTCAGCATGCCATAGCACTAGTCCAACGTTGCCCTTTCCACATCTGTTGTTGGGTGTTTTCCGAGGAATAACAACCAATCCATCTTTCACCCATCCATAGCTACAATAAAAAGCATCAGTCCTTTTAATATTAATCACCAGCATCAGATGTGTGTAAAACCATTCACTAAAGAAAATTAGACACTAACTGATGTCATATACCTGCATGTTTCAAAGCCATGTTTCAAAGCCTTTTCAACTTGGTGTTTACTTGCCAATTGTAGATTCAGTTGATTACATGCATTACTTGCTTCTGAGAAATTAACTTTCTCCTCAAGATAAATTCCTACACCTGTGATCCTGCAAGGTGAAAGAATGGAACCTGTAATTTAGACACAAATATTCAAGGTTAGTATTTGATATTTATTCCTCATGAAGAATTTAAGATCACATTCAACTGAATTGAACATTGTTAAAAGTTTCTAGCTTGAGGATAGGAGAAGATTAATTTCATAGAACATATTTTCTTAACACAATAGTCTAGTATTTCAAGAGGCTTTACTGTTATTAGACTAAATGCAGATGCAGTTGGCATTTGAGTCTTTTTTTACCTGGAGTCAGTTTCTTACTGAAGACACTGTTATTTGTCATACTTATTAATGCAAAATGGGGAGAGTAGTCAGAAGGTTTTTTTTTCCTTTTTAAAAAATTATAAAATTTATTAATTTTTAAGTATTATATATTAAACTATAAAATATATTAATTTTAAAAATGATAAAACTAACAGTTTAACTGAGGCACTGATTCTGTCAGTACACCACTCTTACCAATATGAGTTCTTTCAAAGGTATTATACATAATTTTTCATGGAATTAATATACCAATAAGAAAGTATTTCTATAAAGTTTTTATCATTCCTTATGTTCCATATTCCTCCTAAACTTATCTTTTTTTTTTTCCTAGCTTGGCATGATGCTTCCACCCCCCAGCCACTGTCAAGTGTTCAATTTACTGAGTGCTTGACAGGCAGCAGGAAAAGAAGAGATAGGCTGGGTGAATTTATGGCACTTTTCCCCATTTCTCCTCCATAGGCAGTTCATCCAGCTTTTTCGATAGCCACAGCTGGCACACAATTCATGACACCTGCACCAGGAAATGCACAGCTTAGGTCTGATTATACCTGCTCTACTTTCTTATCTTGTGTTAAGGACATAGGGCAGAATTCAGGATTTGACACAGACAAGGAGAAAGGATATTTCTCTTTTGCCTCCACATTTCGCTGGAAACATATAGTGGAAAAAATATTTTTTCTTCTTGAGTTACATACAGTAATTGCCATATTAAATTAAACTTTTCAACATTTCATTGCAAACTTTTCAGATAACCAATGGCCACAGGTGTTACTTTCTTGCTCAATATGCTTGTCAGACTGTGTGCTCACCAGGTGTATACACTAATGAATACTTCATAAAATCTATGCCTCAGAATACAGGCAATCCACAAACTCTCAAGGCAGGATGAAGTGACCCCTGCAGATCCACCTTCTTAGCAACAGAGGTTAAATTGAATTTTATGAATGAAAAGATAGAACTAGCAGCCAAGACACTCACATGATGAGAAGGGGATAAAAAGATAACTAAGCTTGTGTGGAGTACCAGAAGAAAGGCAGGCTTTTCATTCCTGCTCTCACTGGGTGTAGTGGGGTTGGAAACGGCTTCTTGTAAAAGATGCATCTCTGCTATCCTTACATTAATTTTAATTGGACTTAAAGGTCTGTAAAGCAATCATTAAATTAGGTGGGTTTATCTCAGCACCAACGGATGCTGTGGCCTCCCATTAACACTTCCTGGTATGGTGTAGACCCAGTCACATGGCAGGTGAGCCACTGAACACTTGAGCAGTCCCTACTCCATCCAGCCCTGACTTAAACATAAGACAAGCCCAAACATCTTGCATGAGGATGCAGAGAAGCCCTGTTGCTCAGTGAAGATGCGTGTGTAGGTATCAAGGACCTCAAGTCTATCTAAGTAGTCCCAGTGTGAAGATGATTCACACTGTCAGATTTCTTCCTTTCAGCCAGCCTGCCTTTGTGAATGTCCTCTTCTATATGTTCATTTTGGCCAAAGTACTTTTGTGTCAGAGAGGTCAAACAGTGGAACAAGCTTCCTAGAGAGGTGGATGATGCCCAGAGCCTGTCAGCATTTAAGAGGCATTTGGACAATGCCCTTGACAACATGCTTTAGCTTGGGCAGCCCTGAATTGGTCAGGCAATTGGACCAGATGATTGTTGTAGGTCCCTTCCAACTAAAATAGTCTAGTCTACTCCATTCCATTCCATTCCATTCCATTCCATTCGTTTTAATTAAATCCTGTATTATCCTACATACACCTGCNTTCCATTCCATTCCATTCCATTCCATTCCATTCCAGGTGTTCCAGTGTTAAGTTTACTTGATTCCTTTTTGGTTACAGTCAACTCTTCCAGTCCTCTTGAGAATTGTTTCTGGTTTCCTGAATAACTCCCTGTCTCAGCTGCTGAGGCACATCCCACAATTCCTCTTTCTTAGTTTTCAAAACCCCACTCCTCCTTTAGAGTTTATGCCTAATTCCTTTCTCCCCTTACTACTTTTTATGCTCAGAGTTCACTCTTACTCTCATTGCTTACTTAGTCAATTCTTTTGTTATCTTTAGATTTGAGCTAATACAACTTTTAAAAAATGTAATGTTGAGAATGAAAGTCTCTCAATGATCAACTTTCACAAATTTCAAATAAAGCTGAGCAGCTGACTGAATGGAATTTCCGAAACCTTAGGAAGTTGCTGAGATACTTGTAAACTGTTACAGTCTCTCATCATTCAATTACAGGACAAATATTTTTACATGAGAATTGCATGATAGATACATAGCATAATATAAAAATTCAGTACCAGAAAATTAAATCTTAAGCGATAAGAAAAATGACTGTAGGACATGGACCAAAGTTGTACCTTAATATTTGCTAAGCCTTTTAAAACAAAATTGAATTGAACAAAAAATTGAACAAAATGTGAATTAAAAGACATGTTTTGGAAAAATTATTAGCTTCAATCTAAATTCCAGATGGTTTTACAGTGTGAGGAAGAAATCCAGAAAGAGAACAGTAGCCTCCTCAAGTCTTTTCATCGCTTCTTAAATCACCTCTGAACCCTGCTCTAAAGATGTCTGAGTTTGTACAGGAGGCAGACTAATCCTTTAGAAGCATGTTATCCTTTTTGGTCCACAAGCTACACATAACTGTACTTTAAGCTTTGCTCTGTTTAGTTAACCTTCTAATAATGGGACAATCCCCTCAGTATTTGGGTCTTGTGTGAAAAATCGGGTTTTACTGAGAAAGGTGGGAAGACCTAGACAGAAGTATCTCACAACAAGACAAAGTTGTCATAGGATAGGAATAAAATTGTTCAATTTTTGTAAGCTATGGGTATTGGCTTTATTGTGCATCAGTTCTCTTCTTCCTTTCTTGGGGAAGCTGTTGTTTCTACCTCTTTGTCTTGTGCCAAGCCTTCACTCTGATTTATTAGAGAGAGTTTCCTTTGGCTGCTGATGCCAGGGAGCAGCAAGAATGAGGCTGTTCCACAAGGAAATAGGAGCCAGGAGCTGAGGGTGACCGCAGCACAGGCAGGACAGTGCCCTCACCAACCAGGGCACAGTCCATAGCACCTGAACAGGACCACAGTGGTGACAGTGGCAGGTTTCACTGGCAGTCCCAGAGACAGCAAGACAATGAGTCAGATGCAGGGTTCATCCAGAAAGTCCATTTGGGAGCAGCAGAAGATGGTGCTACCTATAACAAATGCCTGACGTCCATCCTGGAGACAGGGCTGCCTACAACTTAAGTCCAGAGTCCATCTGGTCAGTAAGTCACTAGAGGAGGGGACAGGGCATGCTACAACACAGCTTGAAGACACAGCTGCAGATCAGCCCTGAGCTTAACTGGAGCTCTTGGACCAATGAGCAGAGGGTGCATGAGTAGGTGCGCCAGGAGAGGCTTGGAGGGGAACTAAGGGGGGGTTCTAACAGCTGGAAGGAATAGTCTTAAGAGTCAAGCTCTCCATTTTCCCAGTGAAAATTATTCAGTGGTTGGGATTGCTGGGAGGGACCACTGTTGTTAGGTACTCCAATCCTGTGGAATTTCAACAGGACTTGAGTTGAGCATCTAATTCACTCAGTCCAGGTTTCCTTCAGAAGCCTTACAGTAGATAAGAAAATCAATTGTCTACAAAAATATACCTTTACATAGGTAGAACAAGCGTTTAGTCCTTGCATCTGGAAACATCTGGTGTATGCTAAGTGTCTGCAGATATCCTAGTAACCGCTGCAGTTGGAATAGATTGCGTCAAGTTGATCATGGAATTTGAAGAAGACATTCACATTTCTCTAACATATAGAAAAAGGGGTAATTATATGACCCTGACTGAAAAAACACATTCATATAATGTTTGAGGGAGGAGGGTTATCCAAGAACTGTGTGATAAAGTTGATGTTGGCAATTCTCTACGTTAATTTTTTTGAACAGATAGTTTATACAAAATAGGAGCTTTTGCACTGTATTAACTGACTGTCCTCGAGATGAACTGTGAGATCCCTGCCACACGTTCCCTTCGATGTTGCAAATCAAGACAGTGTCAGGATATTACCAAATCACAGAATCATAGAATTGTTAAGGTTGGAAAAGACCTCTGAGATCATCTAGTCCAACCATCAAATCAATCAGAGCAAACCACCTTTTTTATGCATTAAAGATAGCATTTAATCACAGGCACACAGAACTAGTTTCATGCATGTTTTGCTCTCTGAGGACTGTACAAAACTGTTTGCTGTAGTATTTTACATAATAAAAAATAAAATCACATTTCAATAGATCTGAACTTAATCCTAAATGCAATATAAAATCTTTAAAAGAAGCAGTCCTGTAGCATGTAGACAATAATGCTACAGCATTTAGACAGTAATTAAATTAGGCTAACAATGAAAGTTCCCCTATATGCTAGAGTAGTTTTCATTGCACTGTATTCTCAAAATCTTGTGGTTTCCTATGCCAGAAACACATTTACACATGCTCCCTTCCCCCAATTTTTGTTTGCAAATCTAGCTACTTTTTTCAAGTACTCTACTGTTCAACTAGGAGACTTTAAAAAGCAGAACTTTACATACCTGTTATAAAGTAATTTTGAGCTGTGAACGTCATAACCCAGATGAAAAACACTGCTGAGGTAACTCCAAAATAAGTTGCCATTGTCACCAACTTGGAAAATTAAGAAATTCAAAGTGATTTATCTCCTGTGCTAAGAAAATTTTAGGTACTGGATATCGTCAGACCACCTTTGAGATGACTTCTTGAAAGCAGCTTCAGCTGTCACTGCACTGCTTCATAGAAAGAATGTCAGAGCAAATGAGTTGACTGTCCCTCTCAAAGGTGAGGTCACTGACTGGAAATCCCTAACCACCCTTTACACTTTCTTTCATGTAGGGCTTGCTGGAAAATTTAACTACTGCTGACTCAGAAAACACAGCTGAGGAAGGGAGATAAGACTGTTAGACTGCTAAGTCAGTAAACACTTTGAAAGAAGTCTTTCTTTTGCTATTTTTTCCTGTTTTACTGATTAACAGCTCATTACTCATGTTGTCTATTCATCTGGTAAATACAATGAATTCTCTATTGTATCACAGCATGCCAGGCAGGATTTTTCTTTTGGAATTGGAAGGGCATCCATTCCCCACTATCCTATTTGTCTTGATGTAGTACTTTCCTTTGCCTTAGAGTTCCAATACAAAGATAAGTACCATAATACAGAGATAATATGATACCTAGTTTTGAATGGATTTGGAGATACACTGCTGTAAATGGGATTCCTTGTGAGACTGTATGGACAGAGGTGGGAGCCAGTCCCTTCACTGCTGCCTTTTGTGAAGTTCCAACAAACAGTAATTCCAATAGGCTGATTCAAAACACAGAAGAACCTCATGGTTATAACTTAGAAAACCTTCAGGAAGTCTTAGCAAAGAAAGGATTTTTTTTTTTTTGTCAGAGATTCCAACAAGCATAGAGCAGGAATGGAGTTCAAGATATCAGCTAGTTTCCTTTACTGTCAGTAGGATCAGCTGTATTTATGTTATTTCTGGCAGATGTTTGTTTAACCTGTTCTTAAAGACTTCCAGTGACAAATTCCTAACGTTTCCTTAAATGCTCTATTCCAGTGCTTCACTGCCTGTTACTGTTAAAAGGTATTCCCTAGTCTAAGCTGATTTACCCATACTGTGGTGTAAACCTATCACCCCTTTCCCTGTCGGAAATGGACATGGAAAAATAGTTTATTCCCCTACATTTTGCAACAATCTTATTTATTTAATGAGTTACGCCTCTGGTCCTGCTTTTCTTTCAGCTAAGAAACCCCAGCTTGCTCACTTTGTCTCTAGCAGAGGTCTTACCAATGCCAAGTACTGATCAATAAACTACTTTACTTGCTTATACAGTTCAGAATGGTATGAGCCTTTTTTTGTAACAGGACGATTTTGTTACATCATGTTCAGTTTGTGATTCAGTAAACTTCCAGATGACCTACATTCCCAGGCTGTTTTCAAGGTCCTGTAAATGTAAGTGTAACAGTAGCTACCTCTTTAAACCGCGGTTTGCATTGTAGAAAGTTCCCTCTTAATATATTAAGATAGTACTAACTTTTATCTGGGCACAGGCCCAATGTCTTGCAACAGCATATAACATAGTTATGGGTATACAATAACATAGACAGGCATCTACAGGGCTGAGTGGAGAATGCTGCGGGTTAATGAAATGATATCTCCATTAGCAATAAAGACATGAAAATTGGTTTGTGTTTGGGCTGTGGTTTGGACCTGAATGTTGGTAAAGCTCCTTGAGATCTTAAGACAAATTTCTTGCTCCAATTTCTATTCACTTCTTTATTGTGTTGTACTTACCTGCCTCTACAAAGTGATGGCAATCTGAAATACTGTAATAGGACTTACTCTCACTGAAGCAAGTTTTAGATAGATTCAGTTGCTTTTATAATGTAGGAACAGAAACTAATAGTTATTCTGTAGCTTTCATGGACTAGTAGACTATGGCTGTAAAACACTGAGAACATTAAACAAAATCTTATCATCTCCATGCTTACCTTGAATTTCCTAAGTATTTCCTACCATGAAAACTAATCAAAAGTTGTGTTTCTGACATTTTAAAATTGCATGCTAATTGTCCTTCCAAGTTTTAACACTTTGTGCCTATTATCCTCACTGTGGAAAAGTTCCTTTAGTTAAAGTCTGTCCATGCTATTGATGTTTAGTAGGATTTTTAGCTGGAAAAATGAGATAAACACCTTTGTAACACCAAACAAAATAGTAAGTTCCTTCACATGGTTTTGTAAGAGCAAACTACAGATTAGGAGAGGGAGAAAAGAATTTTAGAATGATGAAGTGAGACTGAAATAACTTTTTTTTTTCCGGTCAGTTTCTTCATTTTTATATTTCACCTGTTCCAAAACTGAGTGGAAGATCACTTACCTGGACTTTAACCTGTTTGTGGGTCTTTATCTTAACTTGTGTGGTGGAAAAAAAGCAGCCTTATACTGAATGTTTAATTAGCATTTGACCTAAATACTTATAGTAACCTATAAGAAATTCCTAGCATCTCATGCCAGCATGCTTTAAAATGCTGATGAAGGTTGCTAAACAGAAAACTTTGGATATGGGAGAATGGACTTAACTGTTCTCTACAATAATTTCTAAAGGAACCTTGAAGCCTTAACACCAGGAGAGCAAACAAGTTAAAAAAAATATTTTTGTGGAAAATACAATTATCAGGGACTCTTCCTGGTAAGAGTCATTCCTTTCAAAGTTGTCTCTGTCCCAAAGTTTTTCTCCCTGACACAGACCACCAGAGATTCAGAAGTGACATTTCTGTTCTTTGTGGAAACTGAGCATTGTCTCCTTCCCACTGGTCTGGCAGTTCAGCTCTCCACAAAGTCCAGGCTTCCCAGACCTCCCAAGCCTACAAGAACACAAAGCAAATAAAGAATCCTAACCTTTCACTCAGTCTCCTTTGGTTACAGATCTCCCTTGTGGCTTTCCATGTTCAACCTCCTCAGTGACAGGCAGCCTCTCTCTGAAGCAGGAGTTAAACTCTCTCCAGGATATTTGAGTTTCCTCTCTCATCTTGTTTCTAGGGTATGACAGGGATGACCCTGCTTACAAAAACTTTCTCTATTGAAACAGGAGTTTGCTTGCTTCTTCTACATCATTTT
>VZTL01032247.1:0-16224 GCA_013400535.1 Scopus umbretta
TGGCTGGGGTTAAACCATGAGAGTCCCAGACATAAAGGACATAACTCTTCCCATGCACTGAGTAAGAGCAAGGTGACTAATTCAGAATTGTCTATTTTTACAAGCACCTTCTGTTTATTTATCTAGTTCACGTCATGTGTTGGAGACTGAAACAGCCCACAGGCACTTTTCAGTCTACTGTCAATATTTCTCTTGAATGTGCTTGGTCATTTGTCCTTTTTTTTTTTTTTTTTTTTTTTTTTTAAAAAAACACCCAATAAAAAAGGGGNAGAAAGAAACACCAGTATAAAAGTGGTACAAAAGTGTATAAGTATTGATAGACTGTGTTATGGGAATAAATCATATTGATTGAACATCTTGTCACTAGTGTAATTGCATCTGTATTTAGGAATTCTAACACCGTAGCTGCAGAGCTTCCTGGGCACAGGTCCAGTGCTGGAAATGAGAACTGGGGCTCACAACATCCCTCTTGGTAGACCTAGAGAACACTAAGTGTAAAACATTTCATTAAAAGAGAAGAAAAGCCAGACCTATTGAAAGTGAGAGCAGAGCAGATGGTTCTGATGTTAGGAAGGAAAACTGAGACTTAGAAATGATAGGAAGCCTTTTAAGAAAGCTGAATGCAAATGAACTAAGAAATTTTATTTAACTTTTCCACCCTTCCCAATGGTTGAAATTCCCAATAAGGGATTTATTTCTCTTCTGCTTTACAGCAGTGTCATTCTTCTAAATTGCTCTTGGCTGTGGTGTTTACATGTGTTCTGCACAATAATTTCTAAGTTTTATGAATTGTTAGAAAGAAACAAGCTGGCCAGGACAACCCCCATTAAACTTCCTCATCAATAGTCTTCTGAAAGACAGAATCCAGCAATATGATTGGTGTAGGTGGATAAATAATTAGGCTTATGCATTGGTATCATAAGAAACAGATGTGGACAAAACACAACAGATGAGAGACATTAATTAGGACCTTTAAAAAGATAGCTAAGAGTATGCAAGGAGAAAGATTAGATACTGGCTGGCTAGCTTTGTACTACTTGCTTTTCTTGCCTCCAATTATTTAAGCCTGTTACCCTCTTCATTATGTATTCACTTTGTCTTTCTCTGTGTCCTTTATCTTCAACTATAGTTGTTTTTACAGTCTAAAATGACAATGGTATCAAATGCTTGTAGAAAGGCAGATCTTTTAAACTCTAATAAAAAAATGTATTTATTTTAGGGTAAAATTGTTTTTTCCAGAAGTCATAAAAATGAAGAGACATTAATAAGAAAACATGAAGTTGTCTACTTTGTGTTGTTATTTATCTTGAAGAGCTTTCATCTACAAAAGGAATATAGACAGACAAAGAGCTGTTTGCACCATTTTAATATTGCAGTGTGCATCTACATGTCTTCATAATAAGCTAGGAGGGTGCATTCTGCTCTGAAAGAAAATGTTCATACTTTGTCACTGGTAAGGAGGAAAGATTTAATGAAATCACAGGGTTTTTTCAAAGAAAGGCTAATTTTAGTAAGTTACAGTTTATGTGTTGAAGTCTAAACTACAAATTATGTGTATATAATATGCTATAATTCACCTGAGTGCAATTATCATTCCTGATTTCTTCTTCTAGAAAAGAATTAACCATGTAACTGTAAAGACATAAGTAACTGTAAGATTCGTTTATAACTTCTATGCAATTCTGAATAGAATTTCTGTGTTAAAATAAACAATATATTATATAAAAAATAAATACTTACATAAGGGATTGTGTCCAAGGTGTCTGTGTTGACAATTATAGGGGCAGGGCTTGCCTGAAAGGGAAAAAAAAAATAAAATTTAAAAATATGAAATTCATTAATATTGAAATGCCCATAATGATAAATTAAATTAAAAGTCTAAAAACCTATCTTCCCATTGAATTCACATTGTAGAACAATACATAACTTTGGGTACTGTTCAATCAATAAAGGATGAAGGAAATAGATTCTCAGCTTCCAAATCAGAGCTCACTGTGGTCTTTCTTTTCAATTCCATTAGGCTTTGGATCACATCCTGAATACATAGTAAATAGTCATTCATTATTTTAGTAGAACTATAAGAAACATGATGTATTCAACTTACAATTAAGGGACCTTGGGGGTGAGGGTTTCAGCTTCCCTTACCTTACAAGTCCACTTTTTGAGTTTGACCAAAACCAAGATGATAACTGATCTTTGCAGAGGATAAACCTCAACGTTTTATGTTTATGCGGCTTATTGGTATGTAGCATATATATATATATATACACGTATACTACGATATTTATGTCAAAGCTATATATTCTGTGTGGTTTATATGCACTCAAGTGATGTTCAGTTTGAAATACAGACCCAGTTTAAAAAAAATTGTGAATCTGTAAGCTGCCCAACCTGATCTTTAACTTATTCATGAAACCCATATCCATACTAGTTTCCAGCCACCTGAAATGCCCTGACCTCTTCCTCTTCCCATGCTGGGTTTCAGCGGTGGTGACCCAAGGCCAACCCAGGTGCATAATCTTGGCTGAGACTCTGAAGAAAACTGCAGAGCTGTGAGAAAGTGTAGAGTGGAGCCATGAACCATAAGTAAAATGTCAGACAGAGGCAGTGCTGCTGAAATGGGATTGCTAATAGCTCAAGGACTCAGGAGAAGGATCAACATGTAGCCAATGTAGTATGAAGAGTGATGTAGGACACCCCTTCTCTGCCTGACTGATGCGGGCTTGGCCAGCAAAGACTCCTCAAGCATTGCATTGGGCTGATGAATGTACTAATGCTTAGCATAGCAGCTCGTTTGTTCTATTTATCTACATTGTGTATTAGCCAATGAACGACTGTCTGTACTTCAAAGTTGTAGAGACTGCAGAGTCTCTCTGTGCATGGCAGGGATGATTACAGCACTACTGAAAACACTGATGATTCTACCATCAAATATTCACTGCAGGATTTCAAAACCTAAGTAACATAACCTGAATTAAGGATGTGACTATTTCTATTGTCAAATATTCACTGCAGGATTTCAAAACCTAAGGAGCATAACCCAAATTAAGAATGTGACTATTTCTATTGTCACATATTCACCGCAGGATTTCAAAACCTAAGTAGCATAACCCAAATTAAGAATGTGACTATTTCCATTGTCAAATATTCACTGCAGGATTTCAAAACCTAAGTAACATAACCTGAATTAATAATGTAACATTAGTGCAGCAATTCAAATGCTTTGAGAATGTCACTGTTTCTTTCCAATTTTGGTGTATTTATTGTAAGATAATTCTGTGTTCCGAGAAATTGTATGTTATTGAACAACAGTTACTGATCATTAATGCCATTAATCTACACAACTGTGTAACCTGTGAATAAAAAAACGACAATGAAATGCATACAGTTGGTGTGTATACATTTCATGGCATTTATCAGTTATCATAGTAAGGTACAGTTTAATATTAACATGCTTAGTATCTGAAAAGATATTATACACATAAACCCATTTATTCCCATTGTGCCTTATAACACTGGACACTTTGGAGTGATAGATAAAAGCTGAAGGCTGTTTGATTATAATATTTTTAGCTTTAGGCATATGGAATTATTTATAACTGTATTATAACTGAAGGTTAAACAAAGGATTTCCTTTTTAGAATCACAGTTTTTACTTACATAAATATTTAGCTCCATACACTTAAAGACAGCTACCTTTGCTACAGGAAGAAAAAGATCTTTTTTTTTTACAATATTGTGTTGTCTGTACCAAATTTTGCCTTTCATTGATTTTATCTTCTTTTTATTTTTACATAGTGTGAGGTCTCATACCAAATATAAACAAAGTTTGCAATCTTCAGAATGAAAGCATCTTTCCACTGCTTAAAAAAACAATATCTATTAAAACAACAAACATTGTTCAGAAGTCATTTTCCAAAGCATTCTCATACTATCACCAATCACTTCTAACCCATTGAGGAATAAAACCTTATATCTGTATCAGATTATCCTGAAGTAAAGCTAAAGAGATTTCTCAATCAGAAACTAGTAATTGTGGGAACACTATAAAAATGATATTTAGGGGACTTGGAATTTCTTTTGAAAACTCAGTTACTCCTTTACTTCCTCTTACAAGCACAAGCAGAACCTGCATGTCCTTCACACTATCAGTTGTAGTTGCTTTCAGAAGGACTTTCACAGCCTTGCTTGATCCCCATTTCAGTGCTAAACCACCCTCACTGAGAAAAGTTTTCTCTTATATCTAATCAGAATTTCCCTTAATGCAACCTGTTGCATTGTGTCTGTTGCCTCGTAATTCTCCTGTGCATCTCTGAGAGGAGTTTGGCTTTGTCTCCTCTCTAACCACCCCTTAGATGGTTGAAGACAGCAATTAGATTCTGCCCACAGCCTCTTCTTCTCCAGGCTGAACAAACTGAGCTCTCCCAGCCTTTTCTTGTACGTTCTGTGCACCAGACCCGGCCACTGTTGCGTGCGCCACCATCTTGGTTATCCTCCACCCAACACGCTTTGGCACTGAACGGCAACTGTCCAATGTGTCATTTGCTCTGCCCAGTCTGGTGTTATGTAAAACCTTGCTGACAGTCCACTCTATCTAATCATTCTGATTATTACTGAAGATTAACAGCATTAGCAGCAGTATTAGCTCTGTAGAAACACCACAAGTAACTTGTCATCAGTTACTGGACTTTGAATTGCTGACCACTACCCTTTGGGTCTGGTGGTCTAGCCAGTGTCCCCCTCATCTTTTAGTACATCCATCCATTCGCTATTTCTCTCATTTGGCTACAAGACAGAATTTGTGCTGAAAACCTTGCTAAAATCAAAGCAAATGACACCTACTGATTTCCCCTCATCCACAGAGCTAGTCACCTCATCACAGAAAGCTGTCAGGTTGGCAAGGCGCAATTTACCCTTTGTAAATTGATCTGCCTCTTTGTAATCACCTCCCTTTGTCCTTCATGAGCCTTAACAAGGCTTCCTGGAGGCACCCACCAGGATGTTTCCATCTGTTAGCTTCCTACCTAATCCTGACCCCTGGGTTCTCACTTGGCCTATCACCCCTTCCACAGCAAAAGTCCAAGCATTTAAGCTGCTCCTTTGAATACTGTGATCCTTCCCTGCCTAGTCTTCTTACAGATCCTGGTCAGAATTGGCTTTCAAGCAGGAATATCTTTCAGGGTTCATTTTTACACAGTGCCTACTGTATTCTTTACTGATTAGAAGGGTTGAACTTCAACTATCAAACTGATGATTTTCTGCTACTGAGGTATTCATCCTGCTCAGACAGATGGGTATGAGAAAACTCACAGAGCAATAGTTTCAGATGGATGTAGTGACTATAACCATTCACTCACGATTAATATCATCAGTGCATTTTCCTTTTCTGTTCCTCCTGTTCCTATCTGTGCAGGTTCATGTGTGCGTGTGTGCGTGGGACAGCGAGTCTGTGTAGAGATTTTTTTTTTTTTATTTTTTTTTTTACTGGGAAAATTGATTTAATACAAACATTTTGCTTCATTCTCTCTAACATATGGTAATTTGAAGAACACTGACATCCTGAGCTACTACATTGCATTTGAGTGCAGGAAATAGAGCTGATTGTATTAGTTGTGTCCTGTTTGTAGCTCGTGCTTTAAAGAAAAGTAGGAGGCTTTAATCACACAGAGTTGAGAAGAGAGTTCGCAACCACTGGAGAGAGCCCTAAATACAGTGCTCGCCCTGGAGTACACAATAGCATCAAAATAGTCCTGTAATCACAGTGAAGTTACTTAAGGGATACGTCAAGAGAAGATCAGCAGCAACAGGGGGTCAGAAGGATTTTACCTTCCAGAATGATGTGTCTATATCTATTCTGACTCTAAAACATGTCGCATGCACTGATTCACCAAATTCTCAAAAAAGATACTCAGATATCTGCGCACTTCTTATAGAGAACACTGACAAATCTATCATAGCAGTTCATCAGCTTGTCAAGAATACTTCCAATTGCACATAAATTACCAAACGCATGCAAAAAGTTTTCTAGATTCTCTTGAGAATCTCTGCCTACTGTGTCTTTGAGACAGCACTGCCTTTTATTTGTCACACTCTATATACCCACACATATATAAACTAGATATCTAAGTTTGAGACTAGATGAGAAGAAAAAATGCCTTTCTGGAAGACAAAGATAATGGCTTTATTCCTAGCTCTGCCCTTTGACCTGCTCTAGAGTCTTAAACAAGACTTTTAATTACTCTTTACCTAGCTTTTCCCAGCTGTAAACCAACTCTAGCAAAACTGGCTTAATTTGGTCAAAGTTTTAAGAGAGACGGTGGTTGGCAAGAACGAAATAATCTATCTATAGGTAGGGAATTTTAAAATTTTACATGCCTAACTGCCTAACTTGAAGGATGAATTCAAATCAGTAGTAATTAGTTCATGAAAGAGACAGTCCTTTCTTAAGTCAGGTAGCACACAGAGGGCTCTCAGACTTTGCAATCAGAATTTAAAGACGGGAAGAGGCCTTCACGAACATATTCACAATTCTGCAGCTGCAAAATAAGTCCAAACCAATTACCAAAAGAGGGCATTTTACTGAGCGTAGTGAATTGAGTGATCCTGTTTTCCCCATTCCTCATGCGCTTTCCTTTCTGCCCTAATCCTTACCTATACATTAATTATTATATTATGCTGACAATGTACCATGCAGGCTGTCAGCCTTATAACTGCTGCTCCATGCTGAGACCTTTTTCCTGCCCTTGACTAGACGCAGTGCTTTCAGCTCAGCCATCTCTGTGCTTTGAAGAAAACGCATCACATTGACAGCTGCAGTGACAGATTGGCATAGCTGGGACAAAACTTGAATAGCTTTGGGGGGGGAAAAAAAGGAGGAAGATGATTTTTTTTCTTCTTTTTAAAGGGCTTGAGCACAACAGACTTTGCTTCCACAAATATATATGAGATTGTTCTGCTTGCAGCGAGTCAGACTGTCTAGTTGCTTTTCCACCAAAAGCACATCTTAAAAGCAAGATACAGTGAAAGCACTTGAAGCCAGTAGAAAGAGAACAAAAAGGCACATGATCTACTTCATGAACATTTACTCTGCTACCAAATCTCTGCAAGTGTATGACATGACTCATAACTCTCAGACAAGATGAACTTTCCCTCTGCCACAAGTGCTAGCATTATCCTGGTTGACCGGTTTTACTAACAGCATTTGCAGTTTTATAGACTATCCATATTATATTGAATTTCATTCTTTTTGGAGCATTCATAATTCCTTGTTTTAACTGTTCCTACTGTGCAGTGCTGTATTCAACACCAGACCATGAAACTACTTTTATAGGTGTATGGTAACTATTTTATAAATAATGTGCACAGCACATTACTTCTTAACAAGAAAACATTAATTCAAATATGTGATCATTTTGAAACAACCCACCTGTACTTATGCCTAGCTGCAATTCTAATTTTACCCAGAACTCTCAATTGGTTGTTTTCCTGTTAAGGAATCACCATCATTATCTACATTATTACATTTAAGTGAACACAAAATAAAGAGGAGTGAAATTTAGAGTAATACAACAGTGCATTTATTACCATTTAAAAAGTCAGTTGAGTTGTCAGTGGCTTATTACCATCTTCTGCAGATACCTGACTCTGTGGACTGTATGTCAGAGTTAAGGGCTCATCTTTCCAGGTAGTCAGCTCGAAATTTTAAAACTCTTTCTGGGATATGCAGTTGCAGTTTTATTTTACTTCAAAATGTTAGCATTTTGTGTCTTGATAGTATGAGGTGGAGCAGGCCCTATATTTGTACATGAATAGGGCACATTGCATCTCTCAGACAGAATGTGTCAACCTGTTTGAGGCCTTCAGAAGGTAACACTGAATTAGTTTAAATTCATTTCCTATTTTCAAAAGTTTCCTTTCATAACTGCAAGAAATAGATTTACATTGACATACAATGGAAGGAAAGATTAAATGATAATTTAGCTATCAAAACAGTAATTGTCTGGCATGCTCTGAGGCCTCAAGATCACAGAACGCACAGAACATTTCGTCGTATTTACCACTGAATTACGAACTGTAAGACTAAGAAGGACAAAAAAGTCGTTTGCTTGTTATGAAACAGAAAATATGAAAGACAGGGAGTCTCTTTGAACATCTAAAGAATGACTTTTCAGCAAACAATCCTACCTCTACTTAGAGACATAAAACAGAAGTCAAAAGCAGCTTTGCTTGCAGGTTGCAGCTGTCAAGAATAGAAAAAAGCCTCCAGAAATCCTCAAGACCTTTCCCTATATATAATGCAACCTTATGTAAAGCCATTTAAATTAACGGTGAATAGTGCCTTTCAAAGAGCGTGGCCTTATTTTTTGGGCTTGGGTTTTTGCAGTGTTTTTTACTTAATATGTAGGAATAATTTCCTATGTAAAATTGTATTAGCTATGGCATTATTTAAACAAAGAAGAATTTAGACCTAGGGAAAACCTAACATTTCTAGGTGGATCCACATGCTGTTGGAAGGACTGGCAAGAAAGCACCTACTTCGAAATAGTAGTTGAAGTTGCATCCTGTACTGATACTGCCTGTCAGCAGTTTGAATTAGTAATGATTAACATAATGGTAACTTTTTGCCCAATATCAGATCCAGTGAAGGACACAGAAAAGTCAATGGGAAAAGCTCTACAGAGAATGAGGGATAATTAAGGTACATCTGAATTTCCAGTGAAGATATTATTCAAATAAATGTTATTACCCATTAAGTTTTGAGGTGATAACCTTCCTATCTCTAGACAGGGTGGATCCATCTGTCTTATTCTAGGATGCCAAATGCCATACTACGGCTCACACAGAGGTCCCATTATCACATCTCTACTGACTCACAAAAGAATTTGATGCAAAGTGTCTTACACCAGTGCTCTACCTTTGAACAGAAATTTAGGCCTAAATCCTGTTTGTAGATATACCACTTCAGCATGTGTTCATGGCCTTTTGAAAGTGAATAGCCCATAACATTCATTCATTACACAGATCTCTGCTCTGATCTCCACTGTGCTTCAGAACTTTCCCCAAAGTCTGTGTCACAGCACATCTCTTAAGAAAAATAACAGCTTTAACCAATCCAGGCAATGCCAGTTTCTGGTATGTTCTTAAGTCTGGATATGGAAACTTTAGAATCGAGAACAAAAATAGAAATACATTCCATATGGTCTTTTTATAAGTATATTATCTTCAAAACTCTGACATCTGATATGTATACTTTTTTTTTCAGTTTGCTATCATTTGTAACAATTTTATAAAATGATGAAATATTTGAAAAATCTTGCTACTACAATCAATATTAGTGGAAAGATACACTGCAAAAATAAAGTGTTATGGAGTGATTTTACTGAACTAACTTATTTTATACTATGAAATTACCAAAGCAGGTTAGATCTTCCATTTTAAACATCTTAATGACATTCTGCTACATCTGTCAGATCTAAAAATTTCTGGCTGAAAGTCCCTGCATAACTGAAGTTAATGGTAACACACTGATCTGCTTCAATAGAGTCAAAATTTAAGCTAATATGTTTCTATTCAATATTAGTTTTGGGTTTCTTCTGGCAGGATTTATAGAGCATGCATGCATTTAGTCAGCAGGTTCATGAAAGCAATAATAAGCAAAAATAATTTAGAACCAATGAAACAAATTAATATTCTTCTTTCAGATTATTTTGTGTCTTATTTTTAAAGCACATTAGCTAAATATCCAGAAATTAAAAATCTAGGGAAAAAAAAATTGTAACACAACATGCTTATATTATCCACAGTCTTGTTAACAATGGCAAACAGTGTCATTGACTTGAGGATTCCCATTTTTTCTTAAACATTAACAATTTAACTTCTCTACAGTTTCCCTCAGCATTAACTTTACTAACCATGAATTGGCGCAGATTTTTTATAAAACAGCGTAAACCTCAAGAAGAGCTGCACAACAAAAAAGCAGGAAAGTAATCTCAAGTAACCTGCCAAGTTCTTTTAACCTGAAAATACATTAATTTATTGCATTACTCAGAAGTGTAGACTACTTCATACATTTATATACAAACACTTCTTCTCTGCAACCGGGTTTTAACATTCTGCAGAAACAAGTGTGTGTGTATGTACGTACATATACAAAACCATGTATGCATATAAACATGCACATACAGATGTGTACACATACACTTAAATACAGACTAGGATAAAAGCATGCACCCAGCTTTTAGGCATCCTATTTGGCAAAGCTGCATGATGCAAGGGCATGATTCAGCCTTGATGTGCACAAAGATAAAACTCCTTCCAGAGAGAGGAAAACAGAACCAAAGCAAAACCACAGCCATTCTATCCCTCCTTTCTCTTCAAAAGTGAAGGCTGCATCACCCACAGCATGATTTTTTAATTTCAGAATAATTGTACCCCAAGCTTACAAAGCAGTTATCCAGTATCTTATTCTGTTACCTTTTTACAGCCTCAAGCACCTGCAGGCTGAGTGTAACATTTATTCCCGTGTGGAGACTTTTATATAACGAGCCTCAAAACCACAGAAATAAATGGACTAAAAATTACAATGCAGATGAAGACAACAAAAGAAAGTGAATGTAAAACTTAATGTAAAATAGGGGAATTACTTTAACAAAATTCGCTATCTATTCAGGTGGTTTATCAGAACATAAATTCCAAAGAACCAAACACCTGCTTTCAGGAACTAATAAATTACACTAAGCACTGTATACAGCAGCCCAGAAAGCATAGAATCATAGACNAACAACATTAAATAATGGTACCAGTAAAAATAACCAGTAATAATAACAAGTAATACAATAATAGATAATGGAACCAGTGTCAAAGAGCACTTACCTCTGCTTGGCAAGAGCAAAAGAGACCAAGACTTACAGGCGCTACAGCTAAAACTCTCCATAGAGAGGAAAGAATAAGAAATAGAGAAGGAAGCATCTTTAGATATTTAGAACAGTTCTCAGGTATCAGAAGTAGCAAAATCACCATTGATTCTGTTTAAGCACTGAAGTTGCCAGGAGAAGAGCTGGGGGTTACTGTGGTCCATAAAATGCATCAACTTAACTCACTGATTCTGGCTAAGTATGTATAGGAGCAA
Organism: Scopus umbretta; assembly: GCA_013400535.1. NCBI lineage: Eukaryota > Metazoa > Chordata > Aves > Pelecaniformes > Scopidae > Scopus > Scopus umbretta. The sequence goes on from VZTL01032247.1 coordinate 11,129, forward strand.
AGATATTTTGCCAAATTCGTTCACTTAGTGAATGTATATTTAATAGTATTTAGGAAGAACTTAAAGTATTAAACTTGATTTTGACTATCTCCAACAAACTCAAAGTTAAATTGGGCTGTGCTTTAGCAAAGAGGGTTTTGATTTTTATGTCAGTAGAAGTAAACTTCTAACCTAACGTCCTCTGGAAAAGTTTTAATTGATGTCCCAGAGTGTCCCTTCATGTCCCAGAATCACTATGTGATGAATAAAATTAACAAAATAATTCCAAATATAACGCTTGCCAGCAGCTTATTTCAAACCCTGAATCATTGCAGGATGACTGCACTCACAGTACATTATTTCAAAAGATAAGAACATCAGTGTATACAGTGAAGCTATCCAGGGTTCAGGGCAAGTCAGGCATTTTACAAGGTTTTGCCTCATGTGGCATAAAATGCATTTCTCAATGAAGATGCACTGTTACATAAATTACAACCATTTAGTATTTTACTATAGGGCTTGACAACCATTTTTATTCTCCAGTTTCTCACTGAGGTCCTTCTGACTAAGAGACTGGGTGCTCTGTGGGTGATTTGCAGGACAATGCATGCTAAAACTGCCAATTTTCCATAATTTTACAGATTGTAGCACCCACTAGGAACATCACAGGCTGCTGAGCTTAGCAGGGACTCTCCTCATGAATCCATGTAATACCATCAGGTTTGACTGAAAAAAGAGAATGTTCCTTTTAGGATGATGCTATTTTGTTCAGACTGATAGATGGCAGAAAAACACACATGCCATTTTCTTTTAGTCTTTAGGACCAATTTTCCTCATAGTTTAAAAATTTGCACAGACAAAAAAAAAGTCCTATTTCTAGTCTCTGTATCTTGTTATACCTTAATCTGCTGCATTCAAGTGCCCTTTATAAGGAATACACCATGCTGAAACATGAAGCTTGCATTGTACCTGCCTTCCACCTTGTAGTGGGCACAAACAACGAGGTTTTGATAGCTGGGGAGCTGCAAGGGTGGCCTCTGTGGGGAGAGGTCAGGGCTGCTCCGTGCTGGACACAGCCGATTCCAGCTGGCTCCAGACCAGGCCCACCACAGGGCACGGCTGAGGCAACTGGTGAAGCTGGTGGCATCTCTGAACCGATCAGAAGTTAGTTGCACCTCTGGTACTCCATGGTGGAATGAGTAACACCCTGAAGGGACTGCAGCCCATGGAGGGCCCACGCTGGAGCAGAAGAAACAAGTAAGGGCAGGAGAGGTGTCTGGAGTGAAGCTGAGCCTGAGAAAGAGGTGTTTTCCCTAAGTGTTAGTTTAACGGTTCATCTTATTTGTTTCTCAATATTTAACTCATTAATAAAATGTTTATGTTAATTGGCCATAAATTCCCCAAGTTGAGCCTGCTTTGCCTGCAACACACCTCTTCTGAGATGTCACTGTAGAACAGATATTTGTTCAGTATCTTTTATATATTCATCTTATTTTCCGATAAGTCTACAAACTATGTTTTGGAGGTGAGACTGCAACAGCAGAAGACAGTAAAAGAACAAGGTCTTCAGTTATGAAAAAAAATGTTGACTTGAGTAGCAGAGGCAACAAAGAGAAAGTGGAAGCAGTACTGCAGCCACAAGGAAGGTAAAGGCATCGTGTAAAAATAGAAACACATAAAGTAGCAACTCATTATTGTTCATAGAGGAGCTTTCCACAGAGAAGGTTAGCTTCTGCTAACATATAGTTTATTAAGATGCAATAGCTGTAAACATCTTAATCCTTAGAAATAGCATTTACCAAAAAATTTCAAAACACAAAATCAACGCACATAGCACCACAGGTTTGCAGAATAATGAAACCATGTGAAGAGACTGAACTCAAGAGGAGTAGTAACAATGCCGTAGAAGCAGCTCTACTATATGTCATCTCTCAGATAAAGAAAATGCCTGGGGACACTATAAGTCTGAGAAACACAAAAAACATAACTAGACATTATAGGAAAACTGACAGTCTTTCAAAGAACTCATATAGGACCTTAAAATTACACTTTATTTAAATCAAAATTATAGGCCCAGAAAAAAAATGAAGGCAATTCCTGTCAAGAAATAACCAAGGGAAGAGCATTCTTGTGAACCTGACAAAATTAGATTAAGGGTGCAAATAGGTGTGTCAATTCTAAAAAGACAGAATTAAGAATTCAGACTAAAAATAAAAGGAAGAAATGTAAAAAAAATTCTTTGATGTTATGAATGATGCTGAGAAACACTTCAAATCAGGAAAATTATACTTGCCTGTTTTTCAACAAATATTTTGCTATTTTTAACATGGGAATATTTTTCAATTTCATGCCAAGGGCAGGCAAGTAGATTTTATACACTGATACAACTGTGTGGCAATTTCATCAAACTGTAGTATAATCTCCCTAGAGGCGAGATAGGAGCCCTATTGCGTAAAATTCTTTGTATACACTTAGACTAAGTACTAAAATACATACTTTAGGCAGTAGTCCTATTCTGGCAGATGGGCAACTTGACCTATGAGGTCTTTCCTCATCTTTACATTTTAACATTCTGTCGTTTCTAACAGTGTTGTCTAGAATTGAATGCAGAAACACTGAGTAAAAAGGATTATCTTAAACAGAATTAAAATAGATGGGGACAATTTTAACAGTGACTTATCTAGCAATAAGTAAGATGACATTTTTACTGATGAGGCGGTCACGAAAAATAACACAAGGCACCACTCTGAAATATGATCATTCTTAGATTATAGGATATCTTTTAGTTACCGATTTCAAGACATATTTTCTGCCATGTAAGACACAAAAATTTAGCATGCTATTATTCATATACATTAATAATAGTGACCTGGACAGGACTAGGAGAGTTCTGCTCTCTCTGGATTTACTGTGTGAACATGTATAACTAAAAGCCGCTTATCCCACAAAATGAAACAACCTTCCTTGTACACAGAGCCAACATTGACCTCTCACTGTCACTGTACTGAACAATGAATGTTAGAATCACAGAGACATAAAACCTAAAAACTGTCAGAACTGATCTACCAAGATTGAGAAGATGGGTTGCAAATCAATTAGAGGAGCTTCAAATGTCACAACGAGCTTTCATCTATTTACATGATCACCCAAAACACTGGAACGTTAAATGGTTCATGAAGTCAAGGCAGCCTCTTCCTATAATAATAATAATAATAACAACAACAACAACAACAATAATAATAAGTAGCTCCTGGATGTCTGTCTCTGATATGATGGTGTTTTGTTTCTGTTTGTAATGGAAAAGCTCCAGGAGAGGACTTGCAGAAACAAGCTTTGATTACTGTTAGGAAGGAAAAAGAAAACATTTCCTGGCAAAGAATTAGCAGTGGAAGTTATGCACTATACATCAGGTGATAAGAGAGAACACCTGGAAAAGGACTAAAAATAGAATCTAGAAACACAAAGGAGCTGGCTGCTTAAGGCTGGATGTAGGTAGAATACAGGCTTCGGAATCCAAGAATGCAGCCCTCAAAATAATCAGCTTTAGGAACCTGGATTCCCTTTGTGCCTGTACAACAGTGCTTCAACCTCAAAAAACAACCCAGCATCTATCTCATGCAACTGGCATTCAGACACGAGGCAGCCTTTACCAAAGAACCCTTTGGACAGATCCAGCCTTCTCCTACCCTGTCTTTTTAGGCACCGCTTCCACCCTCCAAATGAAATGGACAATTTTCAACACATCCCACTCATCCAGTAAATCATGATGCCTGGCAGAAATATCACATTTACCATTCTCAGCCTGTTGTAAATCCTGACTTTCGCCATAGGACGCCTGGGGAAAATTAACACCTAATCTGATGGTCCTTTCCAAAAGCTAACCAACTTCACACGCAGGTGCACCAATTCCGAGCACTAACATACAAAAACCCCACTGCAGACCTGACCCTGATACTAAATAAATGTTTGGTTGGGAGGACAAGAAATGGGAACATCGTGTGCTTTAGAGGAAGGGGAGAAAAATGACATAGAAAATATTACAGCAAGAAGAACACAGAATCTGCAGGAGGCACCAGTTTTTTTAGGGCAGCTATAACAAGGAGAAATCAGGAGACTCCAAAGTTAAAGTCAGCTCATCCTTCACATACTACTATATGCTTTGTGACACGTTTTGAAATGTCTACTTTGGTTGTAGTATAAGCTCTCTACTCATACACAAACAGGGTTCCGAGCATCTTTTGCTATCAGCCCATCTGGTATCGAAGGCACTTAGTTTTGCTCACTTAGTAGCTCAATACTGAGCTGATACAGTTACCACCTAAATAAGTCTTCAGATTGTTGATAATATACTTAACAGTTCAGATATATGTCTCTTCTGCACAATATTAGTGTATTTTCATTTAAAGATACTCAGTCCAATTTCACATGAAATGAAGATGCATGGAAGAAAGCAAGATACTCTTTTCTTTCCTCTCCAGCACGCTCTGTCTGGCTTACCTAACCCGGTCGCCAAAAGCATCATCCTGCATCTGCTACTGCATATGGGAGAATAAATATTTCCAGTGCACATGACACTAATATAAGTAAAATGTTTTTCAAAATATTTGAAATGAAAATATGATTAAAATTAGTAACACATATTGATGTAAATGTAGAAGAGATCAGTCAACTTAATTGTTTTATTTTGTACACAAGATACAATATCATATTGCAGTATGTCATTTGGTGATAAGCAGTAATACCCAGATGTTCAATTTATATTTATTAAATACAGTTGATAAATATTCCTTCATTTAAAAACTATATCTCAATTATACAATTTTCTGGAAATAAGAATCATATGTAATGTAGCTATCTCTTTATAATTAAAATAATGATAAAATACAAATGCTGGCACTATCTTTTAACTCCAGATATAAAGAACTATGCAGGCACTATCTTTTAACTCCAGATATAAAGAACTATGCATTTTCTCCCCAGAAATTACCATCTTTTGTTAAAGGCTGTTCTTTCCTACTCACCTCTTCCCCATTAAGAAACACAGAAGACCTATGTTCAGAGGTCTGGGTTCATTCAGCTCTACAGAGAAGTCCAGTTTAAGCTGCCACTCACACACA
>VZTL01032247.1:26183-38788 GCA_013400535.1 Scopus umbretta
TTGTTGTTGTTGTTGTTTTTTTTTTTTTGGGGTGGGGTTTTTTTTTTTTTTTTTGTAGGGAACTCTGACATTTCCACAGTTGATTCAAATAGCCATTTTCAAATCAGAAATCAATTTTCAGGTTGTGTCTTCAAGTCATGCCAAAATATCTGAGAGAAATTCTATGTCAATCTTAGTGATTGCTCAGCATCCAGCTATAAATTGTCATGCATCATCCTTCACTTATTTTGATTAGACCAAAACCATCTTGCTGAGTTGCCATAAAGGTTTTGCATCTTTGAATGCCTAATTTAAATACAGTGGAACATTAGACAGAAAGCACAACCAGGGTTATCAAGTCTTATTCCCATCATCTTAAACAGGCCATAAGGCAACCTTTTTTTTTTTTTTTCCCTTTAGCCAAGAGAGCATCCAGTCTATCAGTCCTGTTGACATGCCACAAAACAGTTCTAGCAACCTATAATCTCATGAGTTAGTGTAAGGGAAAGGAAGACTAAAATCCAACTGTGTATTGTGTGCCATCAGAGTAATACAGGACAGAGCAAAGACTTTCCTGTGTTGTAAGTTCCTGTGATGGTAAAGAGCTTGTTGATGAAAATGCCTGGATATTCCTAGGAGTGGATTACATGGCAGACTATAGAAAAAGTGAAGGGGGGGAAAAAAAAGAAAAAGTTTTGAAGCCCTTTCGGCTCTGCCAGTCTGGTCCTAGGGAAATGCCCTTCTGTTCTCAAATATGATGAACAGTTTATCCATGGGTAAATACACATGCCAAGTATTAGAGAAATTTATCAATAGCAGGAGAACTACCAGAGCAGTTGTGCAGTTTTGGCCAATTACCAATGCTACAAAAAATCCCTTTCCAAATTCTACAATTCCCTTCCCAGGCCTCCTTTCATTCCCCCTGAAAATCCCAGAAGCCAAATTATATGTCAAGAGGAGAAAATGTTCTTGGCTTCTTGAGGCATCTAAGAGGAGAAAGTTTGAAACATGGGATTAATTAAATGCAAATCTAAATATGGTGCAACAAATCATGCAAATTAAGCATTAACATATTTATGACTGAACAATCAGGAGCCAAAATGTGTGTAGATAAACTCTAAATCATTATAATCATTGGTTAGTACAGTACATAGCATATATTTATCCTTTTCAGTATTTAAATGAAAATATATAGAACATCTTGCACACAAATACTTTCATGATCTGTGTAACCATGCCTATTTCTTAACTGTCTTTGCTGCCACTTAAAATTATGTCTTATCAAAAATATTAGCACTGATGAAAGACCTGATACATTAATAGAAGGAGACAGAATATTGTAAAACAAAAGAAAAGAATATCCACTTTTCTTTTACCCCCCAATAACCTTTGCATAGCAATGCTGCATTATCAATCCAGGCAGAGGTGGCTGAATGACCCCTGGAGACATGGTGGAAAATCTAGAATGAATGACACATCTCCAGGTTCCTGAGACTGCAGAGCATAGAGCCTCATGACTAGTGCTGGGGGTTTATTTTTCTTTTTCCTTTTTTTAAAGAAAAAAAAAAAATCGGTATGTTAGAGAGAAACTCCAAGAGTGTCTCAGCATGTTTAGTTTCTGGTCTTTTCGTGACATACCATGTCCATCTTTCTCATCGGTGTCATGTGAACAGCCATTACACTAAGGAAACCATATTTCCAGACAAGTATGTAACATTTCCTGATAGTTCTGACCAGGAACGTTCCCTACATCGCTAACGAGATTGCTGACCTCAATGCAGGGGACTCAAAGGCTAATCTTTGACCTCATTTTTATGCCAAACATAACCTAAATGCTACGAATTCAGTATTAATAATGCTTTCCTGGTTTTGGTAGAGAAGTAGGTTAAACATGAATGTAAAAGCACAATGTTTTCTTAAGCGGCTGTCCTGGGAGAATGTCAGATATGAATGTCACCCAGAATGCTGTAGACTTCTCAAAGTCCTCTGTCAGTCAGTGGGACTGGATACAGGAATCATTAGAGCAATTTACTCATCTTGCAAAAGAACAGGCTAACAGCTTTCATATTTCCGCTTTGAAACGTTGTCAGCAATCTGTGCAGCTGTCACTTAAAAGATGTACAAATGAGATTACTTCTATAAATGCAGCACAATGATCCATCCAAGGCAAGATGCTGAATTAAGATACGTATTCCTAAAACTTAGGAGCTATCACTTAAATCCACTGATAAGAGCACACCAGCCTGAGAATGGGATATGAATTTCTTTCTTCATTAAAAATTGCCCAGTTACTCCTCTTTATTTTACCCTTCTTAACAGTGTCAGAGTTACAACAAATCTTTAACTCTTGACTCATGACATCTAGCTCTCAGTAGCCTTGAAGATTAAAAAAAAAAAAAAAGTAGTTTAAAAGCCAAATAAATGCCATTATTTGGCACTCTGCTATTTTTCTGGCACTTAAATATACTAAATGAGAGTGAAAAGATCTCCCTTAGCTAACTAAAGTAACTCAAGGTACCTCCATTGCTGGGACTGACTCGGCAGAAGAATGGTCAGTTGCACGTGGGAGTCTGTGAACCTGAAAGGAATAATCTAAGCTTTCAAAACCGTAACCAATGACATATCATTTCTTTATACTGTTAGGAGAGCCAGTATCTCTTGGAATAGATCTTCTGCTTTAGTACTATAGCAGAATGCCTTGAAGCTAGCTCTCACCTCATCTCACCGCGCAAAGAGCTCTCAAATGATATACTGAAATTTCCGAACCAGCGCCAAAGGCCTTCAAAGACAAAAGACTGTTCTCAGCTCATGCTTCAGAATTTGGCTGCTTACTGCCTTTTTTAAGTCATGCCAAATCTATAAACTGGGGCTTAGCTCACAAGCCTCTCTACCAGGTAACTAAACAGCTCAGTGATGCTATTTCTTTTAAAAGACACTGACTGCCAAAAAAACTTTTTTCTGATCTTTCTGGAAAAAAACAACCAACCAAAAAAAGTCATCGAAGGTGACATTGATGGTAAACTCTTTAAAAACATGTGAAAATTTACACTTCTATGCAAGTTTTCAAAACAAAACACATGTATGCATTTTTGCAGATGACACATCCAGAGTACTACCTGACATAAGGTGTTTTTCCTTGAGAACGTTTCAAACCAGAAAGGCCAAAAATCTAACAGTAGAGATAGCTGAATTAAAGTGGAGTCCAATATTGCTTTCGGAACAACAGAGACATTGCTCTAGACAGCCAAAGATGGGAATCCACTTCTACCTTGTCACTTCCCCTTTAACAGAACAGTTAAGCAGTTATTGAGTTCTAGGAATCTGAAAACATGCAGTTACACCCATATTGGAAAGGTATTTAGAGGAGGCCCTCTTTCATACAGGCTCCATGAAGTAAAATTTATACCTTGGAATTCTTAAAACAAGCAGAGTTGCTCAATCGCTGCAATTTTCTCTTCATCCTATAATCGGGGAAAGCAGCCTGCTGTCCCTCCATCCCTTCTGCTCAAAGAAAAGTTGTTCATTGCACACCTTCATGTACACATGATAAGATACATTTCTAATCTGACTCATCAGTAGATTATATGTGACAGCAGTCTATACGTGCCAAGAGGGAAAGTACATCCTATGTTACAGACTACATCCAATGCTAGAATGGCCCGTGGAAAACTACGGGTCGCCTCCTTGCCTCTCACAGTCAGCATAACGCTGGGGCCTTAGATACGAAATCTCTGAGTGAACCACACCAATTATATGACTCAATGAAGCTCAGTGATAGAGATAGCCAGTGCACTGCAGAGAAGCAAGAAATATTTCCAGGCAAAAGGGACGTATAAAACTTTCCTATTAACTTACTTTCATTATTTTTTGTTTGTTTGTTTGTTTTCTTTTTGTTTTCTTTGTCATTTAAAAAAGGAAACAGAACTGTAAATGAGTTTGTCAAAAAGGACTGGAAGTAAAAAAAAATTAGGTTTTGGAACCAAATTTCCATCTCAACTTAATTTCACCTCACTTTCAAAATCAAGAGGAGTGGTTTGTGTAATTCCAAATTCATTTCTCTTCAGATATATAGAGAGCATTTTTCTAGCCACAACTCAACATGAAACTACAAGAGAACACAAACATGCAAGGTAGCAAAGCAGAATTTCCAGGACAGTTAAAATATTAATATTAACAGGGTGCCATTCTTTGCTCTGACACACTAAAGAAGGAGGAACTGGTAAAGAAAATGGAGCCATGTCCTTAGCAATGAAAATCAACATTTTTGTCAGGATCAGGATGACAAAGTGCACATTAGTAACAGGTATCTAGTACACACTCTAGGAATTGAGGACCTGTGCATTAATTTTGGTACTATAGTACTAATCAAGAAGCAGTTTTTCCGAGGTATTATGTGTCTGTCTTATGCTTGAAGAAGGTAGTCTCCCCCCAAAATGTCAAGCAGAAGAAAAATCTACTCAGAACTTTACAGAAAAAACCCTCCACCTTTGAAGCTATCACTAGCATATTTATTATCACATAATATGGAAATTTCACACATAAGATGGAAATTTCAAATAAATTTTCCTTTTTTTTAGGCCAGTAAATATAACCATTTCACTACTGCTCCTTAGTTTGGCAGGACAGACAACAGTTTTCCCAGTCAACATAGCCCTCAAAAAACATCACTGACTTCAGCCTGTATCCCCAAAGTAAGGGCAGTTATTAAGGGCAGCTCTATTACGTTTTCCCATATTGCATCTATGCAATATAATTGATAAAGGATTGTCTAAGTGTATGTACATACAAAAACATACACATACACACACACATATATACACACACACTCTTTCCTTTCTTCCCATAACTTTCACAATGCTGAACTTACACAGAGGAAAAAAGATAGATTATTATTTGAAACAAACTATCTCACATCTCTATGATATAAAAACCACCAGGTATTGGCCAAAGTAAGTACATCAGTCCATCCCTGGGCACAGAATATCAGTTTGATGGATGGTGGATTGATTCATTATAGGCAGAACCCAAGAAAGAGAGTCTCCTAAACAGGATAAAGTAGTTGGCATTAAATAAGTACAGTGAAGGAAGTTTACACTTCAGAGTTCAAAATTAAATATAATTACATTAATTAATTAATATAATTAAATTAAGTATAAGGCAGAGCATACACCTAAACAATTTTACATTATCTAAACACAATGCGATTACAAAGCCATTGAAAATACCGAAGTAACTTTACAATGCATCTATAACTTAGATACTGAAGTAGTCTTTGAAGTGGCCTTTAATTTTTTTTAATTTTGTTTTATTTGCTCCTTCATTTTCTCTTTATGAATTCTATACCTTTGAAAACCAAAGAAATCTTTCCTTTACAGTATTTTTCTTTCCAGCTTTTTCCAAAATAAAAATCTTCAGAGCCTAAGAAAACATTTAGAGCTTTTTATAATTAAAATTAAAACACAGTCTAGTTCTATGCTTCATATATTGTTTTAACATTGGCTTTATTCCAGCGTAGAACGTCATATGTGCTTTGCATATAACAGAAAACACTGTATATATATACACACACATATATATAGTCATATGCATAATTTTGATCACTCCAAAATATAGCAAAACACTTAGTTTTTCCACTTCATAATAGATTTGAGGGAAAAAATGAAGCTTTTTTTTTTTTTAGCAATTACTTTCAGTCAACAGAACATCACTTTTTTAGACCATAAGTCAAGATAAAGTGCAGCTACACTATCTGACAATCCTTTGCCTTATTGCTTTTCTGTTCAGTGAAAATATGTTAAGATCATTTCAATCAAAGAATTGATTTGATCTCTAGAGAGGGTGCACATGTTCAGTGTGAGCTAAGGCTGGTTAAACTCTAGGGTGTACTATTTCTGTAAGTAAACATATATCTCAAAAACCTATTTCAACATTATATTCTACTTCTTTAGTGTGAAATTACTACAAAAGAATTTGGTGTTGACATAATGCCAGCCTTTTGAATGAGCTTTAAGTTTTCTGAGGGAGAAATGAAAACATGTATCTGTGGAGGAAGTGCTATTGCTTTTTAATATTAACCATCATATGAATGTCACTGTATTTCTGTCACAGTGCTGGGTTATCTGGTGTGTAATCATTCTCAGCCTAATTGCTTACAGGTATCTGTACACACCAGATTTTATTTATATGGTTTATATTTTAAAATACACTGCCTTGCCATTAAATGAAAATCTATAGATTTGTGAAAGCTAGAGTTATTTCATATTTATTAAAGATTTCACTTACATTTGGAGTTCAAAAGAGGAAAAACAGATCACAGTTTCTCTTATTAATAAATGTATCCCCCCCTCATATTCTCTATTTAAAATATCCTTATTCATGCAATATTTGAAAACAAACTGTTTGCAGAAGCAGGCAAAAGGCATTACATGGGGTGGGGAGGGGGGGAGTAAACACATCCTTTCCCTACACAATATGATGGGGTACAAAGTCTGTAGAACCTGGAGGTAGAGACCAAAACATTTGAACAAGAAAACCCTTCCAAGAGGACCCCACAATTTCCGCAGGCCACAGAGAATCAATACTCAAACAACAGACATTACCAACCAACAGCTCGCCCTCGCATACAGCTTTTCCAGAAGGCACCACTAAACACAAATCAAGACACAGCACAAAAAGTTGCCGACACCACCAAACCTCATTGTCTTTCCCTGGCGCATCCTCTAAGTCGCTCGGAGAGTGAAGAGTTGGCTCACCTGCACCGGGGGGGACCAGCCGTGGGCACAGGCGCACTCTGACCACCACTCCCCCGGGCTGCCCTGTGGCTTGGCTGGGGATTTATGGGGGCTCTTCCGCACGGTGTCCCACAGAGGGACAATCTTGCTCCTGCTCTGGCTGGCACCCCCAGGTCCCCAAGAGGGAAGTGCCTGAGAGCCAAACTGGAGCCCCGGAGGATGCTGGTGCCAACGACAGGCGCAGTGGGCATCCCTCGCTATGGGAAGCACGCTCCTGCCGCCGTCCGACCCCTCGGACCCCCTGCCGCAGCTGTGCTGCTTGGGAAGGTGCGCGTGCATGGCGCACCCAGGGCTTCCTTTGGCCAGTTTGCACGGAAGAGCTTCTCCTCCCAGACGTGAGGTCCTTTGCCGGGGCCTCTCCAGCCCCCTTGGCAGCAGCTAGCGGCAGGGCATGGTGGGAGCGGGGCGCAGCATGAGCCGCTGGCCAGCAGCTCTGTGTCAATACCGGACTCCACTCGCGCAGCGACTTGACAGCATCCCCGCTGCAGGCAGAAGCAATCAATGCTCTGCGTGGCTGGGACGCGTGCCTGCATCCCTTTCTGGATGGCAGACCACGGGAGGAAAACGAAACAAAAGCAAACCCAACAAAAAGCACTCTTGCAATGTTCAGGAAGGTTGGGTCTTTTTTCTGGCTGACCCTGACACAACTTGCAGGCACCCTGCTGAAGCTGATTTATATGTACAAGCGTTACAGGCAAAGCGCTTTCTTGTGGAAATGGCTTCTAGACAAACTACTGAAAAAGATACTCCTTTGCCAATGATCAAAACAGACGCGGGAGTGTTCTTTTTCCCTGCATGCCTGAAAAGACCTCGTCAAAAAAATTGCATCAGAAGATGCAAATGACAAGTTCAGGAAGAACGTTATCTGCCCTAAATGCTGAACCGTAGCATAAACTTTGCTATGCACTAATGTACATAAACCTAATGGAAAGAGAGCAAGAAGCCGAGTTTAAAAATAAAGCCACCTAGAAAAGACCTATGCAACAAATTAACAAATCTCCAGCAGCTTATATATATAAATGTGAATATATTTATTTGTGCATAAGGTCTTCAGGATTATGACTGATGTATCATTTTCTCCTCTTTTTTTTTCACCCTTTACAAATTCTTTGGTCCTTGCCAGTAACCTTCTGTGCAGGGTTTCTGTAAATCCCCTCTTGGGCTTTTCTTACTAATACAATCTCTTTTCCTTAAATTTTCCTGCGATCTTTATTTGCGAGTATTTTCTTTTCTTTCTTCTCATAGAAGTGACAGGGGTGTAAATTGTATAAAATCTGGGCTGATTGTTTCAAGCATCTGGAGGGGTTCAGGGATATACTCCAGTCTCAGGTAACTAAGTCTCCAGCCTCTTAAAACTCAGTGGATCTTGGACCCCTATATAACTACAATTTTTGGAGATTTTCTTTTAACGTAAACATGTCTCAGGTACTTTTAACCATAGAAAATAACCAATTTATTTAAAAAAAAAAAATACAGGACTGTGTGACAGAATCCTTGGTGTTCAACTAGGATTTAAGTCCACAAAAAATAAACAGAATTCATAAGTGATATGCACAGTTTTACCATTCCAAAGGCTAAAACTTATTTACCTTCAAAGATTTCAAAAACAAAGAGACAGCTCTGATTATCTGCAAATGTTCTGTATTCATTTTCTTAAGGAAAAATTACAGCAATGCTCTAACAGTGGAGAAAATATTTTGACAACATTGTAATTCAAATTGTCATATGTGAAACTAACATCCATTTTAACTGTATTTTCACTGAAGGCACTTGTCCCAAACTGTACTACAATCATGTTATAATGCATGGTTTATTCAGAACTTTGCTGAAAAGCCAAAATCATACACCTGGCTGTGTCCTCTCACATAACAAGTGCCCAGCTCCAAGAACTCTCATAGCTTTGCATACAGTTAAGGTCACTTCATGTTTGAAAAACAAATATCAATGCACTTCTGAATTGCAGGTGTAGATACGGAAGCCAGCACTTAAAAATCTGAGCTAAGGGAGTCTACAAGGTAATCATTGCTACATGTAAAGTAAATGAAAAGATACGTAAGACTGAATCCATATTCTTGCAATTTTACTCAAGCATAAGAAGTGAAGGTGTGCAAGCTGCTTCAGAAAGTTGCTTTCCTTTAGTGCCCAAGGGTAACTCAACCCTCAGCACCTAAAAACTTATCTACTAGAAGATAATCCAAATCATTACTGCATCATTTCAAGCAGGACTATCTCTATGTAAGGAATGTATATATTACCATTAATTGATGCTATAAATAATGTATAAAATAATAATGTACTTATTTGTATACCATATATATATATTTAAAGACAAAACACTAATGAGACCAAATTCAGATTTCATTTTCATCACCATGAAATATGTCTTTCAAAGGTATTTGAAGAAGTCTGGCTAATTGCAGAAGTCAAAAAATGCTCACGTATGAATTTTAAAAAGACCACTCAAAAAAAGACAGAAAAAATTCAGGGCAAGCAACAGCTAGAACATGGTTGGGGACTGGAAAAAATCTGCACATTCTGTGACCAGAAACACATCTACACTAATAATATTGGATAAACTCACCTGTATCAGAGCATTAAAATGCCTATCACAAACCTCCACAGTCCTATATTTTAAAGCAGTAGGTGACCTTTTAGCAACCTTACTAAATCCTACCAGAACAGGGCACAACTGCAAAGGCACCCTCTTGACTGTAACGTTTATTCATACGCTGTTAAAACACTATATTTGAAATGGCCTCTTATCAGAATGTGGGAAAAGATTTTTTTTCAAAAAAATTTGACACCACTGAACTTGTCCTGAACCTACCCAACACTTCTAGGTTATTTCACCCTTAGAAAAACCTGTAAATTAAAAATAAAATAAAATTAAAAAAATAGTTCTATTAATAAATTTAAATGTCCATGTATTTTTTTAAAGTTTGTCAATGCCTATGTGAGATAAAAACACCTGAATATGGGATGTGTATGTGCAACTAATTGCTAGACAACACTGTAAGATGGATTCAAAAGATAATGCGATTTCATCAGCTGTAATTGAACCATTGTATTAGACAGGATGGCATGCACTTCTGGATGAACTTGGATTAACACATGGCTCAAATCCACATGCCCAACTATCACCCTAATTTGATAATAACCGGTGCACAAAGCAAAACTGAATATTGTACAGTACACTGTGTGAACTGTGCTTGACCTGATACTGTTGTGGAAAAATCTCACTAATTTTCTTTTTAAAATATTAAGTAGGCATGACAAAATGGAGCAAATAGATTTAGCTGATATTCTACCAGCACAAATAACAGTAACTGGATTACAGTAATGTTGGACATACACCAAAAATAAATGCTGAGAAGAGTTTGCTTCGGGCAAAAATGTGCATATGGGAAACAAAACCTGCATATGGGAAACAAAAATTATTAATAGAGTTCTGAAAGGGAAGCTAGAAGCATGGGCGAAGATGATTTAGATGTAGTAACAGATTTTTCCCTCCAACCAAGAATGCAACGTTATGCAACCGTAAAAAATACAGAATGAAAGAAGAAGAATAAACACGGAGTGGACCAGCTTACTTAGTGGTCCTAAAATTTCTACAAATATTTTTCTACAAAGAAAAATAATGACAACAATTATTACTATCATAGCAAGGCTACTGAAATAAGTCAGATGCAATTTCTTTGCAAATTTTTCTTTTTTTTTTTATAAAAAGCAATTATTTTTGTATAGAAATAACAGTCTTAGTGGTGACATAGACTAGAAGGAATGGTTGTGATTAGTCCAAGATTAAGCCAGGAGCCAAGTGATCTGGCACAACCCACTGCTATCACAGGGTACCTAGGAAGTCTTGGGCAAATCGCTTGATTTCCGTGACTATCCCATATGCAAAATGAAAAAAATGCTTCATTTAATAAAACCAGAACATAAGGGGTGGGGAAGGACACATCTGAAATAAAGCAGCTCAGCTTCTGTTTCAGGCCTGCCTACTCCTCCCTTCCTCCAGGTGTGCAAGACATGAGAGGCATGCGGGACTACAACACCAAAAATAAAACAGTAAAAGAGGAAAAATATAATAAAAGGTCATTGTTTAAAAATTTGACCACAGATTGGAAATCTGTCAATGGTCTTTAAGAGTAATATTTTGTTTACTTAAAAAAGCTGTACAATCCCCATATCCTTTAAGCAAAAGGATGAATCTCAGGCTTTGAAGTTTTGTACAAAAATATCATCACAGCACTGAGACACAGTTCCCTGCACAACACATCTGCCTGTATGATCAAGGACATGTTCTTTTGATTTTATGAGAGGGTAGAAAAGCTTAAGGAGTTACGAATGCAAACATATCCATTCTCAGTGTTAGCTGTATGTCCTAGGGTTAACATAAGGACAATAATTTAGAAATCAAGATACAATGAAAAAGAAAAATGACAAGGGTTTGGAAGGGAACTATATCAACAGAAGAAAACAACCCTCAGCTGGGAATATTACATCAAAGTCAATCATGTCAAAGCTGGTGGAGAACAGAGCAGCAGGTTTACCAATTTCACATCCAAGCGAATCAAAGAATCATAAAATTGCAGTGGAAAGACTGAAATACAAGAGTATTCCTATGCCAATACAGAAACAGCCTTTACAGGACCTGCCATTTTCTGGGAGATGTGTGCAATAGTTTGTGAAGTTCTCTCCTCTGGAGAATTCTGTGCACTTTATTTTAGTGCACCTTAAACTAGATTCATATAAAGCCATTAAGCAAAATGACTTAGATGGAACTGCAAAAAGATCTGTTTAGAAAAGATAGATTAAATGCATAGGGTAGAAAGGACAGCAAGGGTTGTTGCAACCGTCATTGTCACTATGTGTGAAATACTTTGAGGCCTCTTTTCCATGTGCTGTTGAGGGCGAAGAGGGCCAGGTTCAAGACTTCCCCAAAATACTTAAATAGAACCTTGAACCACCACCCACTATCATGAGAAACAAAAGTCCTTTACTTGAATACCTGTGGCCAGGTAGTCTGTGACAAGCACTGCTGAGTCCAGGAACTTTAACCCCTTTAATAACCCTTCAGTTTACAGTGTCTAATAGTAACATTTTTGCAAATTTAGGACAGCATTTTTAAAACCTGACTCTTCATTTCCAGTTTTTTAGGAATTACACTTCAGAGCTTCAGTGTCAGCCTAACACTCCAACACTGTTTTGCACCCGAGAAAAAAGGATATAAAGAAATGTTCATGGCTAATAGTTACTAAAAATTCGTATCTCTAAGTTCAGTTGCATGAAGATATTCAGTAGCTTAAACTATTCATATTTGTCTCTCTGTTGAATTAGGAATAAATCAGCATGTTATTTACTATGGGTGATTTTTTGATTTTGAAAGAGAAATTCAACTACATTGGGTCTCCATTCAGGTAGTAGCCTAAGCAGTAAAAGTGTACTGTAAATACACAGGAGAATTCCATGGAATAAATTAACCAGGAGTTTTTTTACAGAGTCACATATGCACTGCATGCATTGCATGAAGACAGAGGAAAATATAACCAGGCTAGAATTTTTGAAGGAGTATATTTTTATTCCAGTGCTGTCAATCCACATAGCAAATAAAGAATGCCAATTAGCCAACTCAGGTGGTCTTTTTTAGTTTGTCCTGGTTTTGGCTGGGACAGAGTTGATTTTCTTCTTAGTAGCTGGTATAGTACTGTGTTTTGGATTTAGGATGAGAATAATGCTGATAACACACTGATGGTTTAGCTGTTGCTCAGCAGTGCTTACACTAAGGACTTTACAGCTTCTGATAGTGCCTTGCCAGCAAGTAGGATGGAGGTG